>KV016729.1:22891-38757 GCA_001598015.1 Dorcoceras hygrometricum
CGCTAACAAAGGTAAAACGACGTCGCCTTACTAGTAACAGCTGGTCACTCAAACCAACAGCTGGTCCCTCGCAATTGCAACGGCTGATCAGCGCTAGAACAACAGTAGTCAACGAAGCTGGAACAATTCCTCACAACGCAACAGCTGATAGAGCTACTACTGAATAGAGAAACGACGACGCATCACACATTCGCTACAGGACCATTGACGTCGCCTTACTAGTAACAGCTGGTCACTCAAACCAACAGCTGGTCCCTCGCAATTGCAACGGCTGATCAGCGCTAGAACAACAGTAGTCAACGAAGCTGGAACAATTCCTCACAACGCAACAGCTGATAGAGCTACTACTGAATAGAGAAACGACGACGCATCACACATTCGCTACAGTACCATTGACTTGCGTTGACGTCTGAAATACGCTACGTCTGGTCTCACGAAACGATAGCGTTTTACTTCTAAACGCCCGGGAATTAGATTACTATCTAAAGTTCACCAAATCAACTCCAAATCTCGCGCAGATTCCACCCGATAACTCCGAACTAAAATCTGAACAACTCTCACGAGAGATCTGAAATTCTCAAATCAGATTTCACCCAAAATCTCAAAATCTGAAATCTGAAAATTCGAAAATTCTAAATTCGAATTTCTCAATCCTCACATAGACTCGAGTGTGATAGAAAAGAATCGAGTTTATCCCATTTTAAGCTCTGATACCAAAATGTCAGGCCCATTTCTCTTAATCAGAGATTAAACACTCAAAACATGGAAGCTTAAAAGTGGATAAATTTTTTCTATTTTGGCCTGACTAAAAATGCATCATTTAAAATATGCTCATACTCAAAATGAGACTTTGAATCAAAAGTCTGCGGCAAACATCAACCACAACAAATATATATATATGCATACAGACTCAATCGAATCAAGAATACAACAACTACACAGGGCATCCCATGGCAATGACTCGATATTACATATATATATATATATATACATATATATAATTGGGAACTCAACACCTGGAGCTCCATGTCTCATATCCCGGACCAGCTGATCTACCTGAAAAAGCTTTCAATGGCCAACACACGGGCCAAAATCAGCCCCAAGGGAAAACAAACATGGTCAAACCTCAGTACGAAGAGCAATCATCATACATCTATCTAATAAAGCATGAAACATGTGCGTGCAATGCATGATGGGTACAACGAAGACTCATCGACTATCAAATAGATCACAGCAGACTCAGCTATGATTCATCAGATCAGGAAATCAGTGGCCACATCGCAGGTGAGAGTATGGGAGCTAACCATCGTCCACATGCAGCACCAGCAGCACAAAGTCTCAGGCTCAACCAAACTAGTGCCATTCAGCTTACTGAGGGGTGGGAGCTACCCACTGAACCTCAGGGAAGACACAATCTCATAGTGGGGGAGTCGAGGGTACGGGAGCCAGCCGACACCCCTCATTTTATTTTCAAATCAGCATGCTGGAACTATTCATAAACAATTGGTTCTCAAAGGTTCAGGCTCAATATGCCATGAATCTATGCAATGCCAACAAACTCATACAACAACATAAAATAAGGAACATGCAAATCAGCACGGCACAACAATAACAGATCAGTAAAGCATCACATAATACACGGCTAAGCAAACTCAGCTCACATCCAGCACAGACACAACATGCATAGCACAAACACAATGCAAGCAATAAAAGTTACAACAACTCAGCATATACACGACAAGGCTATGACAGCTCAGCCTACAGCCACTACGCTCACATGCTTATCCCAAGCTATAAATACAAGCTCAATTCGTACCTTGTGTAGATCTTACCAAAAACTCAACTCAAGGCTTACGGATGACAACAGAAAGCACTCGCTACGATGCTTAGGTCTCGGACAACAATTCAGGGCCAGCAGCTCACAGCAAAGCAACACGGGGTTACTAATATGCACAACATCTAAGAAATCAGCTCAACTCAAGCTCAAAAGCTCACGGTCGAAGCTTCAACAATCGACCAGCCTGTAATCAACCTCATAGTTCAACCTAGCTCAAGGTAAGAACAAATAAAGCTCGCAAACAACTCTAACAACTTTGGTTACCCGAAACGAAGCTCAACTCAGTCGGAAATCATGACGCACGACTCACACAGCTCCTCAGTTATTTCCTCAGTCCGGCCTCCTCTCGTCTCCAAATTGTTACTGAAATGTTGCCCCTGAAGAGAGGTTTCCAACCGAGGTACTCTCTCTCAAAACTGACCAGCCAAACTCCGACGATCTGGAAATATATGGTCCGATGAACAACACCCAAGTGGGTTTGGAAAATATCTATCGTGAGATTCCAGAATAAGATAAAGATACGGATGGTCTAAAATTGACTAAGTGTTGCTCAACGAGAGGATATTTATACTCACCGATCAACAGATCATGGCTACAAAAATATCATATCAGTTCAGATATCAACACTGTTCAGCGTGCGCTAATAGCTCTAGCGCACTGCTCCAGCACAGGATAGACGATCAGCTCTCACCCAAGCTGACCACTACCAACCGCTTTCACCCAAAGCTGAGACCACGACCAACTCTCGTCCGGTCTGAAAACCACGAACAGATCTCGTCCAAACTGTGTGTCACCATCAGATTGCACCCAAGCTCATTTTGCCAACCAGCACAGCTCAACTCTCATAATATTCTCCCTCAGCTCAGAGAAGAACATCTCTAAGATGAATCCAGCTTACACTCACACAAGAAATCATATAGTTGTTCACCTCTAAGCTCTTGTCCAAAAATAGCTCACAGCAGAAACTCAAACCAGCACAACGAAGCAGTTCAGCTCAGAACTGTTCCACTCGGATCAGCTCGTGCCTGATCTGATCTATGCTAAACCCGAAGGTTACCAAGACCTTACACCAAGACTGATCTTCCCTATCAGCTTTTGCTCAGACCTGACCGTACAAACAGCTTGCGCCACGCACAAGGTAATAGATCACACCTCAGACCAGATCACCCCCTCAGCATAGGGTATACTGCACAGTACCACCAAACAGATTGTGCAACCTCAAGTCAGATCTCGCTCTAACAATCAGATCAGGATGCTCTATCCAGCTTACGGCAACCAAAACAGCCCTCAACGCTCTCATCTCACAGCACCTAAGCTCGGGACAGCTCAAAACATGCTGACCGGCACAGCTCGTAGCGACAGACCTCGCTACTACAGACCAGATCACACACTGACCAGCTTACACGTAAAGAACCGTCCTTGTCAAAGCTGAAATCAACAAAACACTCGGCGCAACACTTGCGATCTGAACTGTCAGCTCAGGGCCAGAAACTCCCTAAGTTGAACCCAACTTACACTCACACAGTGAAACTCTGAAGCTGTTCGCCTATACGTTGTTATCTTCAAAACAACTCACGGCAGAATACTCCTTCAAGCCAACGAAGCAGTCCAGCTCATAACTGTTTCACCAGACCAGCAAACTATAAAGCAATCAGCTCAGGTCACATACCTACTTCTCATTCAGCAGTAAGTACATCATCTTAGAGCACTCCGCTCAGCTTAAGACCTCCAAAACAGTAAGTGATTCCAAACTCTCAGATTACACTGCTCAGTTTACACCGATTAGCTCAGGTCACGTACTCTCTTCTGTGCTATCCGTACTTACATCGGCTTAGAGTACTTAACTCAGCATGCATTACTTAGGTCAACTTTTGATGCTCTATCAGCTTTCGTTGTCCCAACCAGACCACGAGTCTTTTGGATTATCTTATGCACCCAGGTCTTAAGGTACGTACCTAAATCAGCTCACAATGGTCAACCCAGCTCTCCAGGCTCAACACAGCTCGCGACATAGCTTCAGGCCCAAAGCTGCATCCAGCTTATGCCAACAAGTAAAAAAACCGAAACACATGCGGAAGCTATCAAAAAGCGGGTAAAATTTTCGCTTTTGGCCTGACGAGTTTAAAACAATATAATTTAAAATAGCACGATACTTAAAATAGAATCCCAGTTTACGAAAATCATCACAACAATAACAGTATAGCATAAAACAAGTATCTGACTCAAACATTCAAATACACCAACGAAGCACAGGGCATCTCCCCGACTGATACATATAAATATGCTATACACCACTGGGATACTCTAACCACCTCCTGGGGCACCACCAGCTGGACTAAAACCACGACCAGCTGTAAAACCTGGGTTTCCTGAAAACAACACAACAAGGAAAACAACCAAGCCCCAGAGGGAGATGGGGTCAAACCCCTGTACGGAGAGAAACTATAAAACAGCAGTAAAAAGCAAGAAAATGCAGATGCTATGCATGAGGAAAGAAACAACAGCTCAATGGGATCTGCAACAGAATATGTGGCCACGATGAGTGTAGGACATGTGGGTGCTACCCACTCACCCCTACTCGCCCATCCTTACTAGATGCATCAACAACCCAACCTATGAACTGTGGTAGCTAGCCACTCGGCGCATAGGGGAAATGATAGTGCGGAATCACCGCTCGTCCTCGCATCCTGGTAAGCAAACAGAACAACAACAACGAAGCAATGGCTGCAAAGGCTGAACGGAGATGCAAATGCGTGTATGCAACATGCTGGAATAAAAGCATATAAATATATGCGAAACAATAATAGCATCAGCACGTATACACCATATAACAAACAGCCAGATCTCACAAACAGCAACCTCAACAGGCAACAATTCATCGCAGCCAGCATATATCCATCTCACATAATATTCAAGCCACAACCTCGCTGTAATTACAAGCTCAATCCGTACCTTAAATCTGCTCAACAATTACCACAAAGGGATCCCGAGAAATCTGGTTAAAATCTGCTAAACAACGAAGCATAAATCTCTGGGATGCTATCAGAAGCTCACGGCTGGGAGCCACGCTCAACCATCAACAATTCAATCCATACAACTAAACAGGAAGCTAAAACAAAGGCTAATACTATGATCTCATCGACAATTCGAAGTTCTACCTCAACGACACAACACACGGCCGAAGGCAGCAACTTTGCGATCTTGCTCTAGCCAACAACCGCCACCAAGAATGGTATAGGATGAAATAGATTCTCGAGAGGAGTCCAACGCTACCTCGCACGAACCAAACAACGGCCAGCAACGATGGGAATTCATCGGAAAAGCTCACGGTGAACAGTGCTCTAGGGTTCGAGAAACAAAGAACGAATGTCGGGGAAAATATTCTAAGTATGGGATCTGATATCTCAATCGAAGACCAAGTCTTCTTATAAATAAATCCCTAAGCTGCTGAAATCTGTTTTAAAAATCCACCGACATAACCAGCAGGTATCAACAAACCAGCAGATGCAAAGAACCAACTGCTGAATTCTCAAACACGCTAATCAAAACGATGTCGCAGCGACTTAACAAAACGACGTCGCACCGCTTACTCATCAAATCTTCCACCAGCTGGTCGCCTAAAATCATCGGCTGGTCGCCTAAAACCATCGGCTGGTTTCTCTTGCGTGAAATTCTTCCAAAAGCTGGTACCAGTCGCGACATCTAAAACGCAGCGTTGCAACTAATTAAAACGGCGTCGCATAACCCATCGAATGGATTCCTTAGTGCTAACTAAAACGACGACGCATAGCCTACGTCATCTAGTCGCTAGTTCTCGCGCAAAACAACCAGACGCAAGCTACAGGAGCGTTGACCCGCGTTGACATCTTCTCTCAGCTGGACAACCAGCAGGCACACACAGGCGACCAGATCTCACACTAGCGCTACACCAAAACGACGTCGCTCCAACTTATTCAAACGACACCGTATCCAACCCGATACAAATTCACGCTAAGGCAACAGCTGATATTACAAGCGCTACCAGATCTATCCAAACGACTACGTTTCATAATCCTGTGGTTACCAAAACACGTTGCGACTGGTTTTCACTATTCAACCAGCTTTCACCAAAAACCAGCTTTCACCCAAAAATCTCAAAAATACGAAAACTTCCAGAATTTTTCTAAGCGAGGAATTTGACCCGAAATTACTACTCTAACATTTAACAGAGATCTTAAACCACCAAGAATCTCAAAACACCGATTAATTCTCACTATTAATCTTAAAAACAAGTCCAGGTCTCACAATACATCTATCTCCCTCCGAGCTACAACAGAATTCCCAGCAATTCTAAACAGCCTGCTCTCCTACGATCAGCACAGGCCACTGAACTAGCTCGTACCTGTGCTGTCTAAACTATCTTCAAAAGCAGCTTCTTGCATCACCAGCTTAGCACGAACTGCAGGATCAGCTTGTATTCGATGCGATCCACCTCAGCCGATCCTCTCCAAGCTGGAAGAATCATGATTAGTTGGCTAATAATCTAGACTGATTAAGCCGTTAATGACCTCTGCTAATTACACTCCTCACAATAAGAGTATACAGTAAATACATATGAGTTGGCGTACAGACAATAATTAATTTTTATATATGTGAACATACATTTTGGTGGGTATATTTTGTAAAATAAATTACTATGACAAGGCGAATTAGAATCATAATGTGTCTATGCTTATAAAAAAGAAACAAATTCTACCATCTACTAGATAAATTTACTTAGTAATCATGGGGAATACATATTTTTGTTATTTAATTTGCACTTTTTCCATTTTATCCTTTTGCAAATAAATTGCACTTTTAATTATGTAAATTCATTTTTTTTAATTTTTATTCTTATTACGATGAATAGTAATATAACCTTTAAGTATTATTCATTCTTTTGTTCTTTTTGTATTGAATTGCATACAACTTATAATCAAAAATTGAAAGACACATACAATTTATGTGAGCAAAAGTGATAAAAACATGTTAGGATCGAAACACAACAGATCAGAGTTTAGAGCGTAGAGAACATGGTTAGGCGGGATTAATAAAATCATATAAAAAATTTATGTTTAAAAAAATATCAGCTGACTCCAGTACTCAATCTAATCTGTTTTCTTGAAAAAATATGCGGAAAGATCTCAATCAAGAAGTGAAGTGAACAAGAATATGTGCGAACTGAAAACAATTAGAACAGATGAGAGTCGATGTTTGTTTCTGGAAGTTCAAAGCAAGATTCTATCTCCCCTTCTTCCAAACTAGTAGGATTCACTAGATGGCTTTAATTAAGATGCATTGAATTCTAAAACACTCAGCAGGGTAACACATTAAGTGAACTCCTAATTTCTCTCCTAAATAGCAAACGAGCTGTAAATTTGAATGATGAAAGGTCTAAGATAATTTTATCAATTCAATATAAAGCCTATCAGATTCAGTAGACAACTAAAATAATTGCAAAAGTTTAACATACAAATAAATGAATAACAAGCTTCTGTGAGACAATGAGAAAGAAGATCTTTAAGCACGTTAAGTTCGTTTTTGTATCATGTGTTTTGTGTAATATCTTCTTCTCATTTTATACTCGTCATATTCAAAAGGTAAAATGTGTCTGATAGACTCACTCGTTGAATTGATTGCATGCATTTAATGAGCACTATAAACTTGTACTTTTCTTCGTATTGCTCCATTAAATGTTTCCCAAAAATCAATCCTCATCAGCATTGAGAATTGAGTGAAGCCACCACATCAGCAAGTTATTTCTTGTTGTTTTGAATCTCTTTAGCGAGATTGAATTACAGTGAATATGGTGTCCGTCGAATGGATTCTAGAAGAGTATCCATCTGCGAGAGATTCTAACCTTGAATTTCTGTAAGTCAGCTTGAACAGTAAGATGGTTTACTTGCAGATCTCTTACTACGGTTCACATAGATACAATTGCATCAGATAAGAGCTGAACTTCTGGAATATGGGTAGTAGAGGGAGTATCGAGGGTACTTTTAGAAATAGGAATCATTGATAAATCTTTGTTTCCTCCTGATCTGGACATGGAGTGTCCCGATTTGTTCTTGATTCCTCAACAACTTGTGCGCCAATAGCTGTAGCATTAGTAAAATCCAAACAACTAATGGTCTCTACAGTATCCTTACAGGAACCTGATGTTTCTCTGTATCATCCTCAAAAAATAATTCTACAACAGAACTATCTGATGTATTTGCAGGGTTGAGTCCTTCCTGAAAATTGGACCTAAAGAATATGTTGGACTATGTGTATCAGGAGCTTGCAAATCCTATACGACAAAATCTGAATCATGATGTGAAGTTCTGGAAACTCAAATAAAAAATAATTAGTTTAGAGTGGATCAGATTGGGTGATAGCTGATCTGAGTGGGGTAGTTCGGGCGCGAGCTAAACTGTTCGCACGAGTGCTGAGCTTTCTAGCGCGCGCTGACTTGTGTATAGCATACTGATCTAATGGAACCGTGTTGAACTGGATCGAGCATGCTGACCGATCGAGCTGATTTTGTGCTATTGAGCTAAGCTAAATCTAGTGCGAGCTGAGCTGATCTGATGATGTTGTGTTGTTATGTATCACATGCGCTGTCCTGAGCTGGTGTCAGCTGATAGGAGGCTTTGACGTCCCAACTTGGGGGTCAGCTTGGAGTCCCGTGATGGTCGGTGGTCACTGTAGGTTCGATGGTTTTGTGCGGGGGTACTTAGTATATTTTCCACTTTATAAACCCAAGTGTTGGCCATTCTCCTTGGAAAAGTTATATTATGAAGCTCGAGAGCCCGAGTTGATATCCCTTGAAACCCCTGTCACTGTTCACCTGAACCTCATACTTTTCCCGATAACTGAAGATCGGTTAGTCAGTTTGGATCAAGGTTGGGACCATTGAAATCCTCTCTCCAAACTCATCTTTTCTCGACCAGTCTTGAGTCCTGTGGTTGGTCAGAGAGGAAGCACGTTGAAGCTAAGGCGTGCTATTTTTCACACTTTTTGATTGATTAGCTCTTCAGTTCAGGTAACCATGAGCTATAAGTCATAGAAGTTTTCCCTATATTTAGTTTGAGAACAGTATTGTTATCTGTGGCATTGAGTTGAGCATGTCTGAGCTAACTGCGCTCGGCCAGTTTTTCGATGAGATTCTTGAGCTGATTTTCTTTCGGCTGTTACGAAGGGTGTGATATGTTGTAGTTGTTTTTTGGTTCTAGGATACCCTCGGAGCCTGTTGTTAGGCTTCCCGATCAGCTAGTAACTTATGGTTTCTGCTTTGATTTCTCCACCCTGTCCGCTAGAAACTAGAGTACCAGCTCGCACGATTTGTTGAGAAGTGTGGGTGATCTGTTCTGCTAGTGTCCTTAGCATGAGGTATTTAGTGAGTTATGGATGGAGCACGTATTTAAAGCTTTCGTAGAGTATGATTATGCGCTATGTGTTGAATGCAGTGTGTTGTTTCTCGTGTAACTATATGTATTGTGTTTATACTTGTCATGGCATCTTTCATGTGTATTCATATTGGGCCTTGAGCTTCTTTGACAGCTACTCTATTGATACATAGTTTTGAGCTGTCTCATGGAGTGGTGTTATGTAACACACTCACGATGGGGTGCATTGAGGACGCACGGGTAGCTCCCGATCCCTCAGATGTTGTGGCCCAGACTAGTGGTGGCTGGTGGTGATAGCGCACCTTTGTTTTTCATCGAGGCCGTATGGGTAGCTCCCGTTAATATTGACGATGAGACACATTCATTTTCAGAGGAATTCCTGGTTAGCTCCCGAATTCTTGTTGATGTTTCTACTGGTTGTTTATATTGATCGTTTTTTGTTAGCCCTATGGTTTTGGTACCCTTTGTTTCTTTGCTACCAGACACGCATTGCATAGCATGTTGCATTCATACGCACTTATTTTCCTTTTTTCTCTGTACTGGTATTTGACCCCTTCCCCTTGGGGATGTTTTGGTTGTGTTGGTGGCCATTACAGGTTATTCAGGTGGATCAGTTGTGCCAGGTGGAGAACTAGCTAGTGGAGACAATTAGGAGTTGTTGGGATAGAAAAAGAGTTAAAATAACAGCTCGGGTATTCATAGGGGAGGGGGTGAATGATGTCAGGCCCGGTGCTTAAAACACAGATACAACACGCAAAACAAGGAAGCTTAAAAAATGGCTAAATTTTTTTCTTTTGGTCTGACCTTAAAATACAACATTCAACATAGGCGTATACTCAAAATACGATTTAGAATCAAAAGCCACAACATAGTACGCCAACTTCAACAAATATATAAACATTCATTCGAATCAAACAAGTCAAACACAACAACTACACAGGCATCCCCTGGCAATGACTCAATATAGCATATATATATATATAACTGGGAACTCACGCCTGGACTGCAACAGCAGCCTCACTCACGAACCAGCTAAATTACCTGAAAAAGATTTGCAATGGCCAACACATGGCCAAAGCAGCCCCATGGGAAAACAAACGAGGTTAAACCTCAGTACGAAGAGCAATCAACAACAGCTAACAATTAAAGCATGAACATAAAATGTGCAATGCATGAGGGAGCTACGAGGCATCATTGGGGATTAAGGAATGGCTCAACAGCTGGAGATACAACGCTCACAGAAACACTCAACAGCTGAAGATACATGGCTCGCAGGAACAGCTCGACAGCCGGAGGTATAAGGCTCGCAGAACAACTCCACGGCTGGAGATACAAATAGTAGTGGCCACGGAGCATGTGAGAGCGAGGTAGCTATCCACTTATCTCAACACGCGGTACCAGAAGCGATAACAAAATATCTCAACCCATTGGTGCCCAAGATCATGAGAGCGTGGTAGCTATCCACTCGTCTCATAGCACAAACCACCCAACAACAGGGAGCAGAGGATCACGGCAGCTAGCCTATCGTCCTCAAATAACTTAACAGCAAGCTTCTTGGTACTAACCAATACACAACAGCAATGACCAGCATAGATAACAAAGAAGGCTCACAATAGGGAACGGTTAGCATAGATATAACAAGGAAGGAGCTCAACAAAAAACTGCTAGCATGCGGGTAACAAGGGAGGAGCCTATCAATATGCCATGCGTGTATGCCATACTCACAGAATACATGCATCATACAATAAACAAAGATGATAGCCTATCGTCCTCAAATAACTTAACAGCAAGCTTCTGGTACTAACCAATACACAACAGCAATGACCAGCATAGATAACAAAGAAGGCTCACAACAGGGAACGGCTAGCAGAGATATAACAAGGAAGGAGCTCAACAACAAACTGCTAGCATGCGGGTAACAAGGGAGGAGCCTATCAATATGCCATGCGTGTATGCCATACTCACAGAATACATGCATCATACAATAAACAAAGATGAAACAGCACAGCAACTGAGAATATCATGCAACATACTACTGAACAGTATAAGCAGAACAATACAGCATGTACAAGCTGCTCTAAACTCACGCATGCATAAGAACAGTATAGCCTAAACCCTATCACGCAATACAAGGCTTACCACTCAGCTCGCAGCCATAAACACGATAGCTTACACAATAAAGCAGCATGCGGTAACACACAAAACAGCTCAGGCGTCTGCCTGCAGTTTAGGACTTCGCCACACAGCCCACAGCCTCAGACCCAACAAAGCGTAGGAAAATAGCTCGGCTGCCCATAACACGCATAAGAGTTACAGCTAATACAGCATGCACATAAACTAGCTAAACAGATCGGGCAGCATGCACAACACAAACGTAACAGGTTACAGCAAACATACCATGGGGTTAAGGCAGCTTGGCCTACAACCCTTATGCCCACATGATTAACATAAAGTTGTAACTACAAGCTCTGAATTCGTACAGGCTCAACCTTACCAAGCTACCTCATAGAGCCACGGCAAAATAGAGCACACACCTCAGCTCAGTGCAGAACGGCTCACGCACGCACCACTGCTGTTACGCCAATAGCCACAGGGTTGCTAACAGCTCGGGAGGAAAAACAACAGATCCTAAGGCACACAGCAACCTAAAATAACCAACACAACAGAATACTAGCTCAAGCTCAACGAAAACCAGCTCGGAGCAGAACCTGTAACAAACCAAGAGCTAACAAACCTTAGGTCACAACATCCAGATTGGGTCTAATCTACAACCAATGAAGCTAGTCTTAAAGGGAAGCCAAGAAAAAGGGATAACACTTACAGCGCATGGGTATCAGCCCGAAAGAACAACGCAACTTGGAGGAGAAACGACAGCACACACTCTACCTCTTCGCGTTTCCTCTCCGGCCATCTGGCCACAGTACCAGTGGGGAACTGACGGGTTTGGAGAGGGGTTCTCAACGGTACCACTCTTGACCAAAACTGGTCGGCTGAACTCCGGCAATCGGAAAATAAAGGGTACGGGTGAACAATAAAAATCAAGGGTTTCGGGAGAGGTAGCTTCTCGAACACACCAGAGGTGTTAAAATATCTGAGGTCTAAAAATAACTAAGTCTCCGGTCAACTGCTGCTATTTATACTGCCAAACACCCAGTCTAATCTACAGTTCCTACAGAACATCTTGGACCGCTACTGCTCCATCTTAGGCATTCACGCATAACAGATCACGCATACATAGCAGCACAGGTTCTCAACAGATTACGCCTTCACAGCTCAGCTCATACCTCAAAGCTGACACCAGCTTTGTCAGGCCTCGTGCTCAAACACAGAGTTTAACCATGCAAACAATAGCGGAAGCATTTAAAATAGTGGCTAAATTTTCGCTTTTGGCCTGACTGATAAAAAATTATTTAAAATACTACAATACTCAAAATATCCCAGCTAAAATCACGCAGTACAACAGTACAACATGTATCTCATACAAGAGCAACGTAATACAACTGGATACAACAAAGAACAGTGCACTCCTCGGCTACTAGTATAGATACATATATGCAACACGCTAACTGGGACACTCTAACCACCTCCTGTGGCACCTCCAGCTGGGTCAACTCCACGACCAGCTGAGTAACCTGGTAAACCTGAACAATACACACAGGCAAACAAACACCAGCCCAAAAGGGACATGGGGTCAAACCCAAGTACGGAGAGCAACATAAACAGCTAATGGAAATCAATAAGTAATATGCAAATGCTATGCATGAGAACAAGGCTACAACTTGAAGCAGGGAGCCAAAGGATCTCAAGAACTGCTCAACAAACGAATCAGATCAACTGAACAACAGTGGCCATGGGGTGTGTGAGTATATGGGAGCAATCCACTCGTCTCCACACACGGCACCAGATGCAGAACATAGCTCAACCTGATCTTGCCCAACTCATGAGGTGTGGGAGCTACCCACTCCGCTCATAGTGGCTAACAGGTCTCAGCAAGGAGATGAGGTATACGGGAGTTACCCGCTCGTCCTCAAAACAAGCATCCTGGTACGCACAGATCAAGATAACAAGGCGCGACTAAACAAGATCTGAATGCACATGAATAATGCGTGTATGCAATGACAGCTTGCAGATAACAATACAACAGAAGCTATCATTAACAGCAACGAAGCATACACAGCAGCAAGCATAATCACCCATGATCAATCCAAGGCTGTAAAACAAGCTCACATCCGTACCTCAGATCTTCTGAGCTACAATTACTATAATGAAGTCCCGAGAAACACAGATCTGAAAACCTGCTAAGCAACAATGCACAAAATCTTAAGGACAGTAGCACAGAAACTACAACTGGGAGCTACGAACTCAACCAGCGCTGTCCTACCCTTCTAGCACAACATAAGGCTCTAAACAAAGCACAATGTAGGATCTTAGCACTTACCCAACGAGCTACCTGAACAGCAAAAGCAAATCCGACGCTTATGCTAACAGACTACAGAAGGGAGATGTCTTCGCAACCTTTCCAAGCTTGAAGCAAGATTCCAAAAGATGTACCAAACGAAGCGTCTTAGCAAGAGGAGTCCAGCGCTACCACTCTTACTTCAATCGGAGCTATCTACCGTCGACAATCGGAGAAGAAGAGCTACGGTGAACAGTAGCTACGGTATCGTGACAGGATTTGCTATCGAGAAATATTCTAAGTGTCGAAGCTAAATAATAAAGAACGGAGGCAAAGTCCTCTATTTACAGGTCAAATCTGCTCAAATCTGAAGAACAGTACCCACCGACACTTAAGTCTCAAAAATGATTTCCCACTCGGATCTGAATCTCATATCAGATATGAATCTTCGTCAAACAGATCCTGGCTTACCCAAAAGACGTCGCATGGAGTCCATTCTCGCATCTGGACACGTCACCCGCTACTCGAATTTGAAATTCTAAACGCGTCGCATCGCTACTCTCAGATCCTACTCAAATCTGGAGGCACGCGCAACTCATATCTGAGTCTCCTCCGCTAAACCAAAACACTGTCGTTCCAAATAATCCAAACGGCATAGTTTCGCTACCCTCTACAGAAACACACTAGCGTACTAACATCTTCTTTGGATACCAGATTCTGACCCCGAATCTGATCAGCTCTCAAATCTGATCGCTGCAACCAAAATTATCAAACTTCCCAGAATTGTTCTAAGTATCAAATCTGACCCAAATATTCTCACGAAGCCTACCAACTCAAAGCTGGTTACCCAGATTTGTTCACGCTCAAATCTGAATCTCATAAAATACTATTAATTAACTCAATTAATCTTTCTAAACTTTCGGGTCTCACATTCCTCCCCCACTAAAACAGGATTTCGTCAAAATCAAAAAAACAATTCCGGATCAAGAGTTCAAGATAACTGGGAAAATAACCATAAGCAAACATCTACCGGGAAACAACAAGAAACAAACTAGCTACTGGAATCAACGCAACATCTATTCAAACAGATGTGGCCACTCGCGTTTCATTTTCTCTTCCAGTTCCCATGTAGCTTCTTCTATACCATGTTTGCTCCACTGAACCATCACCAAAGGAATGGTCTTGTTCCTCAGCTGCTTCTCTTTCCTATCTAGGATCTGCAAGGGATATTCCACAAAACTCAAAGTCTGATCTAGCTCTACCTCGTCAGTTCTCAACACATGCGAAGGATCTGGCTCGTACTTCCTCAACATAGACACATGGAAAACATCATGTAAGGAGGATAAATCTGGCGGCAACAACAGCCGATAAGCCAAAGGACCAATTCTCTCAACAATCTCATATGGTCCAACATAACGAGGAGATAATTTACCATTGAGATCAAATTTCATAACACTGCGGAAAGGAGAGACTTTCAGGAAATCCAGATCACCAACCTGAAATTCCAAAGGCCTACGCCTCTTATTCGCATAACTGGCTTGGCGATCCTGTGCATCTTTCATTCGCTGGCGAATCAGATACACTTGATCTCTCATCTGCTGCACAAATTCTGGAGAAGACAACTGTTTCTCCCCCACTTCTTCGCAACACACAGGTGATCTAAACTTCCTACCATACAAGGCCTCAAAAGTTGCCATAGCAATCGTGACCTGGTAGCTGTTATTGTAAGAAAACTTAACCAAAGACAACGAATCTTGCCAGCTACCACTAAAATCCATCACAACAGCTCTCAACATATCCTCTAGAATCTGGATAGTTCTGTCAGATTGGATATCTGTTTGGGTATGATACGCTGTACTCATCGCCAATCTAGTACCCAAAGCTGTTTGAAAACTCTTCCAAAACCTGGAAGTAAACCTCGGATCACGATCTGAAACAATAGAAACAGGCACACCATGCAAACGCACCACAAAATCTATGTACAACTTCGTCATCTTCTTCAAAGAATAGGTCATGTTGTAGGGAATGAAGTGTGCAGATTTCGACAACCTAACGATAACATGTTAGAGTAGATGCCCAACTATCCAACTTGTGGCGTGTGGGTTTATAGACTCTTGTATGAAACAATCTTTATATATGATATTCGCATTTATCCATATGGCGTTCTTTACTTTCATTATGTGTGTAATGATTTACAATTGCGTTGAGTAAAGACCTAGAATGCACT
>KV016730.1:11982-32020 GCA_001598015.1 Dorcoceras hygrometricum
AAACAAAAGATCGAACAAGTAGAAACCTACTGTTAAGGTTGCTGATGGATAGTGAGGTTGCTGATGACAGACGCGAACAAGGAAAGATGATTTCAGTAGTTGAAGAATAAGAATAGGAGCTGTCAACAGCGATGAGTTGATCAATATTACAGAAGCTGTTGGCAGATACTATTACAGAAGCTGTTGGACCTAAAACACTTGTAGTACTCTGGCCAGAGATTTGCACACTATTATCCCCTCAGATAGCATAGGATATCTAGGAAAGATGATTTCAGTAGTTGAAGAATAAGAATAGGAGCTATGAGTTGATCAATATTACAGAAGCTGTTGGCAGATACTATTACAGAAGCTGTTGGACGCATTCACCATTTAAAAGGGAAGGAATCTGATGGATCTGTTTTGACAGATCCTGATTAAGTTTTGAATTAAACAAAATCTGTTATTGTGTTTATAACAATTCTACTTGAGTGTACAGATTTTAGGATCAAAGAAGAAGATCAGTAGTAGCAAAATCTGTCCAGTCGTGGTTTGAATGTTAAGTTCAGCAGTTGGTTTGGTTTATCAATGTAAACGGCAGCTGGATTAACAATGGAGACGTCCAAAGTTGAGTCGGTTTTTCGTAATCAGGTGGAGGCCAATTTAGACCAGCAGTTGTGATATTTGCTAAAGAGTAAATCGTATTTTCGGAGGCCTAAACAAAGGAATTTGGCCAAAAACTGAGGAGCTCACTACGTAGTAGTGATCTTGCACATGCCTCTTGCGAAAATGTGATCTGGAACAGAATCTATGAAGTCTGCTTGAAGAAATTTCGAAGAAGAAGATGAACAGTAGAAGTCTGGAATCAGTAGCGCAAGAGCTGTGAGCAGCAAATATGACGTCCGCATTGCTGATTGGAAGAAATCGAGAAATCAGCTGTTTGATTTGAAGCAAAGAGAAGCGCAAGAGCTGGACGACATCACCAGTGACATCATCAATCAGCAGCTGGCTACAATGCATTCAGCAGGAAGCTACAGTGATCAGCAGTTGTGAAGAGAAGCGCAA
The DNA here is from genome assembly GCA_001598015.1 of Dorcoceras hygrometricum. Taxonomy (NCBI): domain Eukaryota; kingdom Viridiplantae; phylum Streptophyta; class Magnoliopsida; order Lamiales; family Gesneriaceae; genus Dorcoceras; species Dorcoceras hygrometricum. The sequence goes on from KV016730.1 coordinate 13,024, forward strand.
AGAGAGAAGCGACGTCGTACAGGAAGATCTATTAGCAGAGAGCTACAGTGAAACCAGCAGTTGGCGATTGCAAAACGATATCGTTTGCATAAGTTTATACGACAACGTTTTGCCTTCGTAAGTTTCAGCAGATGGTTCTTGCAACGATGAATTCAGCAGAAGCGCAAAGACGAAAGAATCCAGCAGAAGATTAATCCAGTCGAAGGCTACAGTGCTTTGCATATCCAGTTGACGAATATTTCAGCAGAAGCAAAGATTCAGCAGATGGTCTTTGCGTTGAGGGTAACCAGCAGGTAGCAACAGTACTTCCAGGCGTGAGCTATAATGAACCAGCTGTTGCTACGTATCCAGTCGCAATGATTGAAGAATGAAACAGCAGCGAAGCCGTTGACAATTTACGTAGAGTTATCAAAGCTGGATGTCAACTGCTGAGCTCAATTCAAATGGCGAAAACGACAAGAAGCCTGCAAAAGAAAAGGACACAAGTACTATTCCCTGTCGGTACTTTTCAGAACACTTTTGAACTGGAAGAATTTTGTGTCCAACGGGATTAATTTGAACAGAGGCTTATATACAAAGGCAGCGCCATTGAAGAAGATGTTCGACGTTGTGAGACCTGAGAGTTGTTGTTGCACAGAATAGAAAAATCAATAGAAGACAACAACAGAGGGAAAATGAATCTGAAGTGAAGCTGTCAACTATCATACTAGAGAGAGCGTAATTGCAGTTTACAATGGAGCTAGAATTAGCTTGTGTAGAGCAATTTCCCTAGTGTGTGAGAAACATAGAGTTGAGCGTTCTCAGTGTAACAATCTCACACACAGAGATTCATTCACATCTATTGGTGAATGAATCTCAAAACCTTTCACAAACAGTTCCCGTCCAAGCACGATGACGTTAAAATTGTGTATGTAGTTAGTCACACAGTTGCGGCTGGTGTGCATTGTTGAGTCTAGGAGTCCATACAAGTGCTGCTTGTGTGATGTTCGCTCCAATTACTACCAAAGTCCAAGGTGCATGTACGCAGCATGTCTTCTAATGTCTGGATGGTTCTCTCAGTTTGGCCATCGGTCTGTGGATGATAAGCCGTACTGAGGGTGACCTTACTTCCCATAACTTCTTGGAAGCTCTTCCAGAAACGAGATAGGAATCTTGGATCCCTATCTGACAGAATGCTGGTTGGAACTCCATGAAGTCTGAAGATGTTTTCCATGTACAACGAAGCGAGCTTATCCAAGCCGTAGTTCATTCAGACAGGCAGAAAGTGCACGGACTTCGTCAACCTATCCACCATTACCCATATTCCATCATGGCCTAATCTTGTCTTCGGTAGACCAACTACAAAGTCCATGAATATGTTTTCCCACTTCCACTCTGGAATTTCCAGTGGTTGTAATAATCCTCCAGGTCTTTAATGTTCTGCCTTTACTTGTTGGCATACATGGCATCTAGCGACAAAATCAGCCACATCTCTTTTCATCCCATTCCACCAGAAGCGTTCTTTCAAATCTCTATACATCTTGGTACTTCCTGGGTGGTTTGAGAATTGAGATTTGTGTGCTTCAGACATCACTTCCTGACGGAGATTATCGACATCGGGTACACACAGACGTTCGTTCATAAAAAAGAATCCCATCTTGGTCTGCTTGGAAATCAGTCATTTTCCCTTCCTTGATCTGTTCTTTTAGCCTCATTAAGCTGGGGTCTTGATCCTGCTTTAGCTTGACCAATTCTCTAAGGCACAGTTGGGCTGAGATTGAGGATAGTATCACATTATTCACGTTCTTCCGGCTCAATGCATCGGCTACTTTATTTGCCTTCCCTGGGGGATATTTTATTATCAAGTCGTAGTCCTTTAAAAGCTCGAGCCATCATCTTTGTCTCAGATTCAATTCTTTCTGAGTGAATATATAAAGAGACTCTGATGGTCGGTGAATACTTCACATTTTGCTCCGTAGAGGTAGTGTCGCCAAATCTTTAGAGCAAAAACTACCACAGCTAGCTCTAGATAATGGGTTGGGTAGTTGTTGATGGATCTGTTTTGACAGATCCTGATTAAGTTTTGAATTACACAAAACCTGTTATTGTGTTTCTAACAATTCTACTTGAGTGTACGGATTTTAGGATCAAAGAAGAAGATCAGCAGTAGCAGAATCTGTCCAGTCGTGGTTTGAATGTTAAGTTCAGCAGTTGGTTTGGTTTATCAATGTAAACGGCAGCTGGATTAACAATGGAGACGTCCAAAGTTGAGTCGGTTGTTCGTAATCAGGTGGAGGCCAATTTAGACCGGCAGTTGTGATATTTGCTAAAGAGTAAATCGTATCTTCGGAGGCCTAAGCAAAGGAATTTGGCCAAAAACGGAGGAGCTCACTACGTAGTAGTGAGTCTTGCTCGTTGGACCGTTTCGGAGGGAATAGCACAGGCCTCATGCGAAAATGTGATCTGGAACAGAATCTATGAAGTCTGCTGGAAGAAATGTCGAAGAAGAAGATGAACAGTAGAAGTCTGGAATCAGTAGTGTCAGGCCTCGTGCTCACAACAGATAAACACATGCGGAAGCTATCAAAAAGTGGGTAAAATTTTCGCTTTTAGGCCCGACGGTTTTAAACATATAATTTAAAATACAACAATACTTAAAATAAGTTTCCCAATTCATAAAACATCCAACAATAAAGCATACATAGTTCAAACATGTATCAGACTCCCCTACGGGTACAATAACAAAGCACAGGGCATCCCCCTGGCTAACTGATACATATATATATATGCTATATGTAACTGGGACACGCTAGCCACCTCCTGGGGCACCACCAGCTGGGTTAAACCCACGACCAGCTGTAGAACCTGGGTTTCCTGAAAACAACACAACAAAGAAACAAACCAAGCCCCAGAGGGACATGGGGTCAAACCCCAGTACGGAGTGCAACAGATAAAGCTAAAAGAATGCATAAGATGAAATGCAGATGCTATGCATGAGACACCGGATAACAACGGAAAGCTCGACCCTCAAGGGAGCTACGGAACTCAAACACAGCTCCAAGAATCATCAACAACGAATAGTGGCCACGAGGTGTGTTCACAGTGTGGTAATAAGCCACTCGCCATGACACCACACCCTACTTACCAGATGCATCAAACAATTCAACCTGCTGTTTCCTCGCCCATGAACTGTGGTAGTTAACCACTCGGTGCATGGTGGCTAATGATCCCAGCAGGGAGATGAGAGTGCGGTATTGCCGCTCGCCCTCACATCCTGGTAAGAAATAAACAACAGTAATACAAGATACAAGGCTGCAATACACGATACACATGGGACCTGAAGTATGCGTGAACGAATGCGTGTATGCAATTCACAAGAAACAGCTAGAATAAACACCAATGCTCAGCAAGCAATACACAGATAAGTTCACCGAAACATCCCAACAGCCACGCATAATATCTCACGCCAATCCCAAGCTAAATCAAGCTCAAATCCGTACCTTTTACTGAGCAACAATTAACACTGCGAGAAATCCCGAAGACTCTGGTAAAAGCCTGTTAAACACACGGCATACACAACATAAATCTAACGGGTTGCAATTCAGGCTCACGGCCGGGAGTCACACTCGACCAGCTACTCAATATACCTCAACAATTTCATAGAAATCTTAAAACTATGGCTAGGAACAAAGTCTCACCAAAAACCAGAACGTAGTTCTACCAAATCGGCGCAACACACGAACGGCAGCAACTTCGTGTTCCTCGACTAGCCAAATTCAGCTTCTAAAACTGGTATGAATTGGAAGAGCTTCTCAAGAGGAGTCCAACGCTACTTCGCACGAGCCAAAACAACCACCGGAACGACGGGAAATCGCCGGAAAGCTCACGGGTGAACAGTGTTCTAGGGTTCGAAAGGTAAGGAACGAAAGGCTGGAAATATTTGCCAAGTATGGAATTGATACCACAATTCGAAGACCAAGTCTTCCTATAAATAGCACTTGCTACGACTGGAAATCAATAACAATTATTGTCCACCGACAAAACCAGTCGACACTAACAAATTTCCCAAACCAACAGACGCAAGACCCAACAGCTGATCTATTCAACAATCGCTAAAAAAAATAACTAACGGCTGGTTCTCAAAAACGGTGTCGCACCAACTTACTCAAACGACGTCGCATACTAAACCAGCAGCTGGGTATCCAGTCGCAAGACAAAACAACGCAACGCTTCTCTCTGCTGGATCCAGTCGCAACCTCAAAACGCAGCGTTGCAACTAATTCGAACGACGTCGCTCCACTGACGTCATCCAGTCGCAAACTCTCGCGAAATACTAGCAGCAAGCAATAGCGTCCAAACTTACTCGCAGCTGGACTCCCAGTCGCAACCACGAAACGACGACGCATCCTCTTCGAGCTACAGGAAAGTTGACCCGTGTTGACCTCTACATCTGCTGATCAACCAGCAGGAACTCAAACAAAATCTACCAGCTGGTACCAGACGCAACATCCAAATGACGTCGCGCCAACTAATCTAAACGCAGTCGTTTTAGCCCTCAACGCAACTACGCTAAAGCATCTGCTGATCACAACCAACTCAACCAGACTTCATGCAAACGACGGCGTTTCAAGAATCTCGAACTAAAACACGCTTCGACTGGTTTTGCCACCGACCAGTCGCTAGCTCTCAACACAAGCTAACACGTCATCCAGCAGGTACCTCAAATATGCGAAAATACGAAATCTCCAGAATTGTTCAACACACGAAATGGAACCCGAAAATGCAACTCAAACACTCAAATAGAGATCTTAAACCAGCAGAACCTCTATTTATCGATTCATTCCAACGATAATTCTCAATTACAAATCTAGGTCTCACATTTCTCCCCCACTAAAAAGGATTTCGTCCTCGAAATCAAACAACAATTCTGAAAGCACGACACAGCAACTCAAAGCACAACAAAAAAACTAAACAGAAACTCGCCCAACACAAGGCCAAAAGTTCAAGATAACTGAGCAAACAAATCACAACAACTAAGGAAGGAAAACAGAAAAACTACTAGCTACTGGAAAATATAACTCAACAGCTACTCAAACAGATGCGGCCACTCGCGCTGCATCTTTTCTTCCAGCTCCCAAGTAGATTCTTCCCTACCATGCTTGCTCCACTGCACCATCACCAACGGAATGGTCTTATTCCTCAACTGTTTCTCTTTTCTGCCAAGGATCTGCAAAGGGTATTCCTGATAGATCAACGACTGATCTATTTCTACCTCGTCATTTCCAAGCACATGAGACGGATCTGGCTCGTACTTCCTCAACATGGAAACGTGAAAGACGTCATGCAAAGAAGATAACTCGGACGCAACAACAGACGATATGCCAAAGGGCCAATCCTCTCGACAATCTCATACGGACCAACGTAGCGAGGGGCTAACTTTTCCTTGCGTCCAAAGCGCATCACGCTATGAAACGGAGAAACCTTGAGAAATACACGATCACCAACCTGAAACTCAAGAGGTCGACGCCTCTTATTCGCATAACTGGCTTGGCGATCCTGGGCAGCTTTCATCCGCTGTCTGATAAGATCCACGTGATCTTTCATTTGCTGCACGAAGTCAGGGGCAGATAGCTGTTTCTCCCCCACTTCTTCCCAACACACTGGCGATCTGCACTTGCGGCCATACAAAGCCTCGAAAGGCGCCATGCCAATCGTCACTTGGTAGCTGTTATTATACGAAAACTCAACCAAAGACAACGCGTCTTGCCAACTACCTCCGAAATCTAACACAACAGCACGCAACATATCCTCTAACGTCTGGATAGTTCGCTCAGATTGGCCATCTGTCTGGGGATGATACGCGGTACTCATAGCCAATCTAGTGCCCAAAGCTGTCTGCAAACTCTTCCAAAACCTGGAAGTAAACCTCGGATCTCGGTCAAACACGATTGAAACAGGCACACCATGCAATCTAACAACAAAATCAACGTACAGCTTCGCCATCTTCTTCAACGAGAAGGTCATCCCATAGGGAATGAAGTGTGCAGACTTAGAAAAACGGTCTACAACTACCCAAACAACATCACACCCTCGGCTGGAACGAGGCAAATGCGTTACGAAATCCATCGCAATGTGCTCCCAATTCCATTGGGGCACCTCTAAACTCTGCAACAGACCACCAGGTCTCATCCTTTCGGCCTTTATCATCTGGCAATTCAAACAACGAGCGACAAAACCAGCAACATCGCCCTTCAGGCCAGCCCACCAAAAGTGCGGCTTCAACGCATGGTACATCTTCCGTGCACCAGGATGAACACTATGTCTGCTACAGTGCGCTTCTTGAAGGATCTCTTCCCTCAAATCAATCAAATTGGGCACAACCAACCTACCCCGGAAACGCAAACAACCATCGGACGAGACAGAATAGTCCTCAAGTTCGCCAGCCCTGACTTTCATCTTCAACTCGTGGATTGACGGATCGGTCCTCTGAGCTGCTCGAATGCTAGAAACAATCTGCGGTTCCACTTGAAAAGATGAAACCATCACACAATCCTCAGCCGGGTAGAATCTCCAACCCAAAGTGTTAAGATGCTCTTGATCCTTAGAGATGTACAACGACGCAAGCATCTCACTAGCCTTCCTGCTCAAAGCATCAGCCACTACGTTCGACTTCCCATGCTGGTATTTAATCTCACAGTCAAAATCCTTAAGCAACTCCATCCACCTACGCTGTCTCATGTTCAAGTCAGGCTGCGAAAACAGATACTGCAAACTCTTGTGGTCGGAGTACACCACAAACTGCTCACCATACAGGTAGTGACGCCAGATCTTTAACGCAAAGACCACCGTTGCTAACTCCAAATCATGAACTGGGTAACGAGTCTCGTGCGGTTTCAACTGCCGCGAGGCATACGCAATGACTCTACCATTCTGCATCAACACGCAACCCAATCCATTTAGCGAAGCGTCAGAACAAACAACAAAACCACCTGAACCGGACGGCAAAGCCAACACAGGCACAGTAGTTAACTTCTCCTTGAGCAGTTGAAAAGAATTCTCACACTGCTCAGTCCAAACAAACCGTTTATCCTTCTGGGTCAATTGGGTCATCGGCTTAGCTATAGAAGAAAACCCCTCAATGAAACGACGATAATAGCCAGCCAGACCTAAGAAACTGCGAATCTCAGACACATTTCTCGGTCGCTCCCAGTTCAACACCGCATCCACTTTACTGGGATCCACAGAAATGCCATCCGCTGAAATGACATGGCCCAGAAATACTACGCGGTCCAACCAAAACTCGCACTTGGAAAACTTCGCATACAACTGCTGCTCTCTCAACCTAAGAAGAACCATCTCCAAGTGCTCTTTGTGCTCCCTCGGAGTCTTCGAGTACACCAAGATGTCGTCTATAAAAACAATCACGAATTGATCTATGAACTCTCGGAAGACTCGGTTCATCAGATCCATGAAGACTGCAGGCGCGTTTGTCAACCCAAACGGCTTTACCAAAAACTCAAAATGTCCGTACCTCGTACGAAACGCAGTCTTCACGACATCTTGTTCTCTTACTCTGAGCTGATGGTAACCAGAACGAAGATCAATCTTAGAATACACCGCAGAACCTTGCAACTGATCAAACAGATCATCGATTCTCGGTAACGGGTATTTATTCTTCACAGTGGCTTTATTCAACTGACGGAAATCAATGCACATCCGCATGGAGCCATCCTTCTTCTTTACAAACAAAATGGGCGCTCCCCACGGTGACATACTAGGGTGGATGAAACCCTTCTCCAGCAAATCATCTAACTGTACCTTGAGTTATCTCAACTCCGCAGGCGTTAGACGATACGGGGCACGAGAAATCGGAGCTGTGCCAGGCACCAACTCTATGCTGAAGTCTATCTCCCGCCTCGGAGGAAAACCAGGAATCTCCTCCGGAAACACGTCGGGAAATTGTCGCACCACGGGAACGTCACTAAGCTGAACACTAGAAGAAGAAGACGAATCCAAAGCGTAAATCATAAAGCCAGCATTCCCCAAAGACAACAAGCTAAACATCTCCATCGCGGAGACCAACGCAATCTTTGATCTCGAGTCCTGGCCGTAGAAGTCCCACTTCTCACCAGACAAAGGCCTAAAGCGCACAATCCCATGGAAGCAATCCACAGAGGCCCTTTAGTTGGAGAGCACATCCATCCTAACTATACAATCGAAATCCCAAAGCATCAAACGGATCAAATTCGCTAACAAGATACGCTCACCAAACCGCAACACACCATCGAACAAAATCTCTTGCGAGAACAGGTTTACACCACCGGGGGTAGAAACAGAAACATCATCGCGCAATGGAACGGTACACAAACCATGCTCAACAACAAAAGAATCGGAAATAAACGAATGCGATGCACCGGTGTCAAACAACACGCGAGCAGGAAAGTCAAAGACAAGACATGTACCTCCAATCACCCGGCTCGGTGTCTCCTCGGCCTGCTCTCTCGTGAAGGCATTAACCTGAGCCTGTTGAGGTCCTGGAAAGAAAGGTTGAGACGACTGCCCAAAACGCGAAGGGCCAGGCTGCTGAAAGGGCCTAAATGGAGCCTCACCAAAACGGGGTTGCTGAAACTGCTGCGAACGGCCCCTAGACTGACCCCCACGACCCTGAGGCTGGGCCGTGGTCTGCTGTGCTCCAGCTGTCGGGCACACTCTCGCAAAGTGCCCATACTGACCACAAAGGTTGCAGGAACCCTGCACACCAACAAACTGCGTGGAAGAATGCTTTCCACCGCAAAAACCACAGAACTCCGCTCGAGAGCCGCTGCTACTCGAACTACCAGAACCAGAAGACCCTGAACCGGACTTCTTCTTGAATTGCTGACCGCGGGGTCGAAACCTCTGACGGCCAGACTGCTGAGCTACCTGCTGCTGCTGCTGAGGAAAATGCACGGACTGAGAACTCTGGGACGACTGAGCTCCCTAGCCAACGGGCCTACCACCCTGCACCGCCTGCGCCACCTGCGCCCTGCGCGCACTACGGCTCTTCATGCCCTCCTCGATGTGGATAGCAGTATCCACGACCTTAGCATAAGACTTGGGCTTGCTTGTCAGAACGCTCTGGTACAGATCCCCATTCAAGCCCTCCACAAACCTGGTGCTCTTGACCCTCTCCCGGCCAGCAACATGCTGAACATACGCCAACAAAGCAGAAAAATTGCGAGCGTACTCGCGCACAGACAACGAACCTTGCTCCAAGAACTCGAACTCCCGCTCACGGGCAGCTACATAGGAGTCGGGGACATACTCCTGCCTGAAGACCTGGTAGAAAGTGTCCCAAGTAATGCCAACACCAGTCTCTATTAAGGTACTAGACGTACCTCTCCACCAACGCTCTGCGGACTTCCTCAACAGTAGGGTCACCAACCTCAACCGGAGATCGTCGTCATACTGGGCTCGATCAAACAGATGTATGACGCTATGGAGCCAAGAATCTGCGTCCTCACTCGACTCATCGCCATTGAAGATAGGAGGACTCATCCTCTGAAACCGAGCTATGACCACATCCATTCTCTCTACCGGAGCCGGCGGAGCTGCAGCCTCCTCCTCTCCACTACTCTCAAGAGTATGACTAGGCGCACTATACTGATCCTCATTCTGCCCTCCTGATTCCTGGAAAAGACCCCTACTACGACCACGATGTCTAGGCGGCATCTAAAACACTCAACAGGATAAGGAAAACAAGACAGATACGGCAAAGAAAACATATAGCACAAAATATGCGGCACGTAGTCATATTAGTCAAGCACATGCAACACACAACACTGTGCCTAGACTCAAGTGTGATCAAAGGAAATGAGCTTATCCCAGTTTAAGCTCTGATACCAAAAATGTCAGGCCTCGTGCTCACAACAGATAAACACATGCGGAAGCTATCAAAATGTGGGTAAAATTTTCGCTTTTAGGCCCGACGGTTTTACATATAATTTAAAATACAACAATACTTAAAATAAGTTTCCCAATTTATAAAACATCCAACAATAAAGCATACATAGTTCAAACATGTATCAGACTCCCCTACGGGTACAACAACAAAGCACAGGGCATCCCCCTGGCTAACTGATACATATATATATATGCTATATGTAACTGGGACACGCTAGCCACCTCCTGGGGCACCACCAGCTGGGTTAAACCCACGACCAGCTGTAGAACCTGGGTTTTCTGAAAACAACACAACAAAGAAACAAACCAAGCCCCAGAGATATATATGCTATATGTAACTGGGACACGCTAGCCACCTCCTGGGGCACCACCAGCTGGGTTAAACCCACGACCAGCTGTAGAACCTGGGTTTTCTGAAAACAACACAACAAAGAAACAAACCAAGCCCCAGAGGGACATGGGGTCAAACCCCAGTACGGAGAGCAACAGATAAAGCTAAAAGAATGCATAAGATGAAATGCAGATGCTATGCATGAGACACCGGATAACAACGGAAAGCTCGACCCTCAAGGGAGCTAAGGAACTCAAACACAGCTCCAAGAATCATCAACAACGAATAGTGGCCACGAGGTGTGTTCACAGTGTGGTAATAAGCCACTCGCCATGACACCACACCCTACTTACCAGATGCATCAAACAATTCAACCTGCTGTTGCCTCGCCCATGAACTGTGGTAGTTAACCACTCGGCGCATGGTGGCTAATGATCCCAGCAGGGAGATGAGAGTGCGGTATTGCCGCTCGCCCTCACATCTTGGTAAGAAATAAACAACAGTAATACAAGATACAAGGCTGCAAGACACGATACACATGGGACCTGAAGTATGCGTGAACGAATGCGTGTATGCAATTCACAAGAAACAGCTAGCATAAACACCAATGCTCAGCAAGCAATACACAGATAAGTTCACCGAAACATCCCAGCAGCCACGCATAATATCTCACGCCAATCCCAAGCTAAATCAAGCTCAAATCCATACCTTTTACTGAGCAACAATTAACACTGCGAGAAATCCCGAAGACTCTGGTAAAATCCTGTTCACACGGCATACACAACATAAATCTAACGGGTTGCAATTCAGGCTCACGGCCGGGAGTCACACTCGACCAGCTACTCAATATACCTCAACAATTTCATAGAAAGCTTAAAACTATGGCTAGGAACAAAGTCTCACCAAAAACCAGAACGTAGTTCTACCAAATCGGCGCAACACACGAACGGCAGCAACTTCGCGTTCCTCGACTAGCCAAATTCAGCTTCTAAAACTGGTATGAATTGGAAGAGCTTCTCAAGAGGAGTCCAACGCTACTTCGCACGAGCCAAAACAACCACCGGAACGACGGGAAATCGCCGGAAAGCTCACGGCTGAACAGTGTTCTAGGGTTCGAAAGGTAAGGAACGAAAGGCTGGAAATATTTGCCAAGTATGGAATTGATACCACAATTCGAAGACCAAGTATTCCTATAAATAGCACTTGCTACGACTGGAAATCAATAACAATTATTGTCCATCGACAAAACCAGTCGACACTAACAAATTTCCCAAACCAGCAGACGCAAGACCCAACAGATGATCTATTCAACAATCGCTAAAAAAAATAACTAACGGCTGGTTCTCAAAAACGGTGTCGCACCAACTTACTCAAACGACGTCGCATACTAAACCAGCAGCTGGGTATCCAGTCGCAAGAAATAGCGTCCAAACTTACTCGCAGCTGGACTCCCAGTCGCAACCACGAAACGACGACGCATCCTCTTCGAGCTACAGGAAAGTTGACCCGTGTTGACCTCTACATCTGCTGATCAACCAGTAGGAACTCAAACGAAATCTACCAGCTGGTACCAGACGCAACATCCAAACGACGTCGCGCCAACTAATCTAAACGCAGTCATTTTATCCCTCAACGCAACTACGCTAAAGCATCTGCTGATCACAACCAACGCAACCAGACTTCACGCAAACGACGGCGTTTCAAGAATCTCAAACTAAAACACGCTTCGACTGGTTTTGCCACCGACCAGTCGCTAGCTCTCAACACCAGCTGACACGTCATCCAGCAGGTACCTCAAATATGCGAAAATACGAAATCTCCAGAATTGTTCAACACACGAAATGGAACCCGAAAATGCAACTCAAACACTCAAATAGAGATCTTAAACCAGCAGAACCTCTATTTATCTATTCATTCCAAAGATAATTCTCAATTACAAATCCAGGTCTCACAAGTAGCGCAAGAGCTGTGAGCAGCAAAGATGACGTCAGCATTGCTGATTGGAAGAAATCGAGAAATCAGCTGTTTGATTTGAAGCAAAGAGAAGCGCAAGAGCTGGATGACATCAGCAGTGACATCATCAATTAGCAGCAGGCTACAGTGCATTCAGCAGGAAGCTACAGTGATCAGCAGTTGTGAAGAGAAGTGCAAAGAGAGAAGCGACGTCGTACAGGAAGATCTATCAGCAGAGAGCTACAGTGCAACCAGCAGTTGGCGATTGCAAAACGATATCGTTTGCATAAGTTGATACGACAGCGTTTTGCCTTCATAAGTTTCAGCAGATGGTTCTTGCAACGATGAATTCAGCAGAAGCGCAAAGACGAAAGAATCCAGCAGAAGATTAATCCAGTCGAAGGCTACAGTGCTTTGCATATCCAGTCGACGAATATTTCAGCAGAAGCAAAGATTCAGCAGATGGTCTTTGCGTTGAGGGTAACCAGCAGGTAGCAACAGTGCTTCCAGGCGTGAGCTATAATTAACCAGCTGTTGCTACGTATCCAGTCGCAATGATTGAAGAATGAACCAGCAGCGAAGCAGTTGAAAATTTACGAAGAGTTATCAAAGCTGGATGTCAACTGTTGAGCTCAATTCAAATGGCGAAAACGACAAGAAGCCTGCAAAAGAAAAGGACACAAGTACTATTCCCTGTCGGTACTTTACAGAACACTTTTGAACGGGAAGAATTTTGTGTCCAACGGGATTAATTTGAACAGAGGCTTATATACAAAGGCAGCGCCATTGAAGAAGATGTTCGACGTTGTGAGACTTGAGAGTTGTTGTTGCACAGAAGATAAAAATCAATAGAAGACAACAACAGAGGGAAAATGAATCTGAAGTGAAGCTGTCAACTATCATACTAGAGAGAGCTTAATTGCAGTTGACAGTGGAGCTAGAATTAGCTTGTGTAGAGCAATTTCCCTAGTGTGTGAGAAACATAGAGTTGAGCATTCCAGTGTAACAATCTCACACACAGAGATTCATTCACATCCATTGGTGAATGAATCTCAAAACCTTTCACAAACAGTTCCCGTTCAAGCACGATGACGTTAAACTTGTGTATGTAGTTAGTCACACAGTTGCGGCTGGTGTGCATTGTTGAGTCTAGGAGTCCATACAAGTGCTGCTTGTGTGGGTGGGTGTTTGCAGATGTGCTGTAACCATCAAAGTCTTCTAGTAGAGCCTTCCGAGGTGGAAGAAGGGTAGATGTAGGACATTGAAGTCCGAACTTCCAGAAACAAATCTTGTGTATCGTTTTCTTTAAGCTTTCAGCACTTGCATATTTACTTTAGCATTCTCGCATTGCATAACATTTCAGCACGCACGCATATTCAGCACTTGCTTTTTTTTTAGCACGCATACAGTTCAGCACACAAGCACAGTAAGTCTCGAACAGATTTATGTAGAACATAAATCTGTTTGAGTTGGTTTTAAAATATAGGATTCAGTTCTGGTATTTTCCGCATGATTTTTAAATCATACCAGATCTGTTTCCGGTGCTCTGCTGGTGAGTTTTTAAGTGTTCAAGAACAAGAGGTATTGCACCTCATTCTTTGAATAGCAGCGCACTTTAAATTAAACTTCCAAATCAGCGGCTGCTAAGTTTCCTTCGAAAACAGGGACCAACAATTGGTATCAGAGCAGGTTTTTCTTGAATGAGCACTGATTTTAAAACACATGTGTTATGTTTTAATGTTTTTTAAATATTTTGAGAAGCTTATTTTATGAAGGCCAGATTTTTTTTTATATAGAACTGGTTTTTCGCTTGTTGAACTGTCATGGGTTGCGCGAGTTCTGTGTGGTTGCCAAGCTTCTATTTTCGTTGTGCTGTAAGATCACTTGGAGCGAGGCTCAGTGACAAGCACATGGGGCGAAATAGAAGTATGAAAATCTGAGCTGTTCTCTGACCTGGTTCTTCATATATTTAAGTAACTCAGTAGCACTTGTTATTTGAAACAATATTTCGATGCTCTGATTTGTTTTAAAAGTTCAGTTTTGCGGTTTTCAGCTGGTGCCAAAATTTTGTTTTAAAAAAAAAATGATTTGAGCTCATGTTATAAAAGACAGGGAGAGTGGCGTCACTGTCTTTGACTAATGTGAGTTATGCATCAACGTCTGTTTTCAAAATCATATAGCTGTTGCATTTGGTGCTTCCCAAAAGTTGGTTTTGATTTTAAAATCTAAAACTCCTGCTGTTACGTTGTTTTTGTTGTAACAGTGTAGGGAGAGTTTTGATTTAAAATAGGGAAGACCAGTTTTCGATCTCTTTTTGATTCCCACAAAAAGGGAGAGAAATGTTAGAACATGCATTTATTATTTGAGGTTTTGTGTAAATCAAAAAGGGAGAGATTGATGGATCTGGATAACAGATCCAGAATGTATTTTGAATTACACAAAACCTATTTATTGTGTTACTAATGTCTCTACTAAGTGTACAGATGTTAGCTGGATTTACAACAGAAGAAGCTGAAGCTGATACCGTAGCAGACCAAGGGCTGAAAAGAGTAAATCATATTTTCGGAGGCCTAAACGAAGGAATTTGGGCAAAAACGGAGGAGCTCACTACGTAGGAGTGAGTCTTGCTCGTTGGACCGTTTCGGAGGGAACAGCACAGGCCTCATGCGAAAATGTGATCTGGAACAGAATCTATGAAGTCTGCTGGAAGAAATATCGAAGAAGAAGATGTGCACTGGAGCGCTATCAAGAGCTGTTGGAACTATAACAACAAGTAGAATTCAGCAACCATGACATCAGCGTTGCTGATGAAGAAACAGAAGCTGATAGCAGAAACCGCAACAGTGAAAACAGCAATTGAAACAGTAGGTTGCTAAAACAAAACAAAAGATCGAACAAGTAGAAACCTACTGTTAAGGTTGCTGATGGATAGTGAGGTTGCTGATGACAGACGCGAACAAGGAAAGATGATTTCAGTAGTTGAAGAATAAGAATAGCAGTTGTGAAGAGAAGCGCAAGAGAGAAGCGACGTCGTACAGGAAGATCTATCAGCAGAGAGCTACAGTACAACCAACAGTTGGCGATTGCAAAACGATATCGTTTGCATAAGTTGATACGACAGCGTTTTGCCTTCGTAAGTTTCAGCAGATGGTTCTTGCAACGATGAATTCAGCAGAAGCTCAAAGACGAAAGAATCCAGCAGAAGATTAATCCAGTCGAAGGCTACAGTGCTTTGCATATCCAGTCGACGAATATTTCAGCAGAAGCAAAGATTCAGCATGTGACGCCCGAACCCAACAGGGCCACGAGAATTGGGTGAAAGAGAAATTTTCGAATAAAAGAAGGGCTAAAAGATAATTCGCTATAGGCTGTATTTGTTAGGCCTCGTGCTCACAACAATAAACGCATGCGGAAGCTATCAAAAAGAGGGTAAAATTTTCGCTTTTAGGCCCGACGGTTTTAAACGTATAATTTAAAATACAACAATACTTAAAATAAGTTTCTCAAATCATAACATTTAACAACAAAGCATACATAAGTTCAACATGTATTATATCTCCCCCTACGGGTACAACAACAAAGTACAGGGCATCCCCCTGGCTAACTGATACATATATATATATATGCTATATGCTACTGGGACACACTAGCCACCTCCTGGGGCACCACCAGCTGGGTTGAGACCACGACCAGCTGTAGAACCTGGGTTTCCTGAAAACAACGCAGCAAAGAAACAAACCAAGCCCCGGAGGGACATGGGGTCAAACCCCAGTACGGAGAGCAACAGAAGCTAAAAGGAAAGCATAAGATAAAATGCAGATGCTATGCTTGAGACACCGAATAACAACGGAAGGATCGACCCACGAGAGAGCTAAGGAACTCAAACATAGCTCCAAGGAAACATCAATAGCATACAAAGGTCACGGGGTGAGTTCATAGTGTGGTAGGGAGCCAGCCATGAAACTACCCCCAATAACCCGATGTATCAACCACTCGACCTGCTGTTGCCTCGCCCAAGAACTGTGGTAGTCAACCACTCGGCTCATGGTGGCTAACGATCCCAGCAGGGAGATGAGAGTGCGGTATTGCCGCTCGCCCTCACAATCTGGTATACGCACTACGGCTCTTCATGCCCTCCTCGATGTGGATAGCAGTATCCACGGCTTCAGCATAAGACTTGGGCTTGCTTGTCAAAACGCTCTGGTACAGATCCCCATTCAAGCCCTCCACAAACCTGGTACTCTTGGCCCTCTCCCTGCCAGCAACATGTGGAACATACGCCAACAAAGCGGAAAACTTGCGAGCATACTCGCGCACAGACAACGAACCCTGCTCCAAAAACTCGAACTCCCGCTCACGGGCAGCTACATAGGAGTCGGGGACATACTCCTGCCTGAAGACCTGGTAGAAAGTGTCCCAAGTAATGCCAACACTGGTCTCCAGTAAGGTACTAGACGTACCTCTCCACCAACGCTCTGCGGACTTCCTCAACAAAAGGGTCACCAACCTCAATCGGAGATCGTCGTCATACTGAGCTCAATCAAACAGATGTATGACGCTATGGAGCCAAGAATCCGCGTCCTCACTCGACTCATCACCATTGAAGATAGGAGGACTCATCCTCTGAAACCGAGCTATGACCACATCCATCCTCTCTACAGGAGCCGGCGGAGCTGCAGCCTCCTCCTCTCCACTACTCTCAAGAGTATGACTAGGCGCACTAGACTGATCCTCATTCTGTCCTCCTGATTCCTGGAAGAGACCCCTACTACGACCACGACGTCTAGGCGGCATCTAAAACACTCAACAGTATAAGGAAAACAGAACAGATAAAGCAAAGAAAGCATATAACACAAAATATGCAGCACGTAGTCATATAAGTCAAGCACATGCAATACGCAACACTGTGCCTAGACCCAAGTATGATCAAAGGAATTGAGCTTATCCCAGTTTAAGCTCTGATACCAAAAATGTCAGGCCTCGTGCTCACAACAGACAACACATGCGGAAGCTATCAAAAAGTGGGAAAAATTTTCGCTTTTAGGCCCGACGGTTTTAAACATATAATTTAAAATACAACAATACTTAAAATAAGTTCCAAATCATAAAACAATCAACAAAAAAGCATACATAATTCAAACATGTATCAAATTCCCCCTAGGGTACAACAACAAAGCACAGGGCATCCCCCTGGCTAACTGATACATATATATATATATATGCTATATGCTAATGGGACACACTAGCCACCTCTTGGGGCACCACCAGCTGGGTTAAAACCACGACCAGCTGTAGAACCTGGGTTTCATGAAAACAACGCAACAAAGAAACAAACCAAGCCCCGGAGGGACATGGGATCAAACCCCAGTACGGAGAGCAATAATACAACAGAAATAACAGCAAGGAATAAAATGCAGGTGCTATGCATGAGACGCCAAGGAACAATGGAAAGCTCGACACACAAGGGAGCTAAGGAACTCAAACATAGCTCCAAGAATCATCGAGGACATACATTGGCCACGGGTGTGTTCACAGTGTGGTAGTGAGCCACTCGCCATGACTCCAAGCCGTAGCCTCGCCGTAATATAAGCTCAAATCCGTACCTTAAACTGAGCACAATTACACTGAAAGGAAGCCCCGAAGACTCTGGTAAAAGCCTGCTAAACAACAAGCGTATAACTCAGGGATCTAACAGAAGATCACGGCTGGGAGCTACGCTCAACCAACACCGTTTCCTACTACCACAACTTCGCAAAGAGCTTAAAACAAGGCTAGGAACAAGATTACAACACGAGGAATGAAGTTCTACCTGCTACTACAAAATTCACGAACTGGCAGCAACTTCTCGTTCCTCAACCAGCCAATTACAGCTTCTAAAACTGGTACGAAAAGGAAGAGCTTCACGAGAGGAGTCCAACACTACTTCAAAAGTCCACCGACGAAATCAGCAGGTACCAACAAATCAGCTGGCACAAAAGGAATCAGCAGGAACACTACCCACGGCAGACGCAAGGAACCGCTGCTGATTCTCAAATCAACGCTAAAACAAATGCAAAATAACCCAACTACTGGTTCTCAAAAACGGCGTCGCAACAACTAATCCAAACGACGTCGCTTAGAATACGCGATTCTAAATACCAACTGCTGGTCATCCAGCAGCAACACACGAAACCACGCAAAGCGCTTCCTCCTGCTGATTCCAGCAGCAACATCAAAACGCAGCGTTGCCACTTACTCAAACGACGTCGCTCCACAGTCGTTAGCAAAACCAGCAGAAGCACTTTACCCAAAACCAATCATCTGCTGAAACTCCTAGAAATAGCTAAACGACGACGTATCCTCCTCGCTCTACAGGAAAGTTGACTCGCGTTGACATCGATATCTGCTGCTCAACCAGTAGGAACATACACGCGATCTACCAGCTGGTACCAGACGCAATATCACGACGACGTCGCACCAACTAACCTAAACGCAGTCGTTTTGCCCTCAACGCAAATATACTAACGCACCTGCTGATTACAACACACGCGTAACCAAACCTCACGCAACGACAGCGTTTCAGGAATCTCGCGCTAAAACGCACTTCTGCTGGTTTTCACACCGAACCAGCAGCTAGCTATTAACATCAGCTGACACACCAACCAGCAGGTACCTCTAATATGCGAAAAATACTAAATCTCCAGAATTGTTCAACACACAAAATGGAACCCGAAAATGCAACTCAAACACTCAAAATAGAGATCTAAAACCTCTATATATATATCGATTCATTCCAACGATACAATCGAAATT
>KV016730.1:43285-58443 GCA_001598015.1 Dorcoceras hygrometricum
GCGCTAAAACGCACTTCTGCTGGTTTTCATCACTGACCAGCAGCTAGCTATTAACATCAGCTGACACACCAACCAGCAGGTACCTCTAATATGCGAAAAATACTAAATCTCCAGAATTGTTCAACACACGAAAAGGAACCCGAAAATGCAACTCAAACACTCAAAATAGAGATCTAAAACCTCTATATATATATCGATTCATTCCAACGATACAATCGAAATTGCAAATCCAGGTCTCACATGAAGAGCCAGTCTCCCTGTGATTCTGGTTGGAGCCAGGCGCCTATTTCCGTCCGTGCTGATCTCGTCAGGCCTTCTAGTGCAGGCTGACGAAGGAACCTTGCTTTCGGTCGTGAACTTGATTAGACGTAATCTACCGCCGCCTACCGTGAAGAGCCAGTCTCCCTGTGATTCTGGTTGGAGCCAGGCGCCTAGACGCCAGCAAGGTAACACCCCGAAGATCATCCTATGAATGGTTTATAGTATTGATTTTATTGTATTGAACGTATCCCGGCGCTTAATTTTAAACTTTCGCTGCGCCGCCGGGAAACGGGATCCGGATCCGCCACCGCTTTCCCAACAGTAATCTGCATCACTATACCCGATCAGTTGAAAGCTAGAGTCTTTGGGATACCAAAGACCCACGTTTGGAGTTCCATTAATATTTTTTAAGATCCTTTTAATAGAAATACAATGAGATTATTTTGGCTCTGCTTGCAATCTAACACACATACAGACAACAAACATGATGTCTGGTCTGCTAGCAGTAAGGTAAATCAGGGAGCCTATTATACCATGATACAATGTTACCTCAACGGCAGTTCCAGCTTCGTCGTTGTCCAGCTTGACTGAAGCACTCATTTTGGTAGCAGCTGGAGAAATATTTTTCCATACCAAACTTCTTTAGAAGCTCCTTTGTATATTTGGCTTGATTGATTAAGATACCATCCTCAAACTGTCTCACTTGTAGTCCTAGGAAAAATGTAATCTCCCCCATCATGCTCATTTTGAACTTATCCTGCATCAGTTTTGAAAACTTGCACATAATTTAGGATTATTCGAACCAAATATAATGTCATCAACATAGATTTGAACCAATAAGACGTGATTGTTTCTAAAAAAACTTAAACAGAGTCTTATTTACTAAACCAAGAGTAAAATCATGCTCTATTAAGAATTTGGACAGCGTATCATACCAAGCTCTTGGTGCTTGTTTCAGACCGCACAGAGCTTTGTCCAGTTTATAAACGTAATCTGATCTGGTATGATCGACGAAGTCAGGAGGTTGTGCAACATACACTTCCTCATTTAGGATGCCATTTAATAATTTAAAGTTTTAAATGATGCATATGCGAGAAAGATGCGTATTGCTTCTAATCTGGCTACTAGTGAAAATGTTTCATCAAAATCTATTTCTTCTTCCTGTTAATAGCCTTGAGCAACCACTCTAGTCTTATTTCTTACTACGATACCGTTCTCATCTAATTTATTCCTAAATACGCATTTAGTTCCTATTACATTCTGATTAGTTTCTCTAGGAACTAAGTGCCACACCTTGCTACGCTCGAATTGACTAAGTTCTTCCTGCATCGCTTCTATCCAGCATGGGTCAGCTAAGTCCTCGTCTATCTTCTTAGGTTCTAAATGTGAGATGAATGTTGACTTGAGGTATTCGTTCATCATCTTGCCTCGTGTCCTAAGGGGTGCAGATTACCAATTACCAGCTCAGATGGATGATTTTTATTCCCTTGGAGACTAGGTCCGTAGGAGGTTGTTGCTTCCTCAGGTTGAGTAGATTCTTCATCCTCATCATCCACGTTGATTACTGGTATGTTTGGCATCATCTTGTGCGTGATTTTCATCGGTTTGCGTAGAATCTGCATCAGCTGGTTCTTGAGCTGGATCAGCTTGCACGCGATCTGGTCCAGCTTGCACATAATCTGTACCAGCTTTCTCCCGATCTGGTTCAGCTGACATCTGATCTGGTTTAGCTTGTATAACTTCTGTCGGTCTTCGATCCTGTAACTCATCATCACTTGATTCAAGGAGATTAGTAGCTTCTGACCTGTTGTTGATATCTTTAAGAGATGTAACAGAATTCAGAAAAGCTAGATTCATCAAATTTAACATGAACTAATTATTCAACTGTCCTATCATTGAAAACGCGATAAGCTTTGCTAACAGTTGAATAAACAAGAAATATACCAATGTCAGATCGTGCATCAAAAGCAGTTAATGCATTTTGCCATTTTTATTAACTAAACAGCGACAACCAAAAACTTTAAAATATGCATTGTTTGGTTTCTTGCCATTCCAAATCTCATACGGTGTCTTATGCTGCTTATTTTAACCATTGATTTGTTCTGTGTATAGAATGCAGTGTTCATCGCTTTAGCCCAAAATTTTTGAGATATCCCGGATCAGCAAGCATAGTTCTTCCGGCTTCTTTTAAAGTACGGTTATGGTGCTCTGCAAGACCGTTCTGTTGAGGAGATCTAGCCGCAGACAACTCATGCCTGATTCCATTATGTTCAAGATACGAGGATAAAGTTCGATTTAAAAACTCAGTACCACGATCTCTCCTAATCCGATCAATAGAAGAAGATTTTTCATTTTGAAGACGGTTTAAATCTTGATCAGTTGGTCCGTGTTTTGATCCTTTGATTTTAAAAATATTACCCAGGTAAACCTGGAGTAATCATCAACAATCACAAGGGTATACTTCGTTCCCTCTAAGCTGGATATCTGGACAAGACCAAATAGGTCCATGTGCAATAGCTCCAAGCTCCGTGAAGTGGAATTACAGCCCTTGTTCCTAAAATTTGATCTGACTTGCTTTCCAAGCTGACAGGATGAACACAATTTATATTTTGTAAAATCAATCTTGAGTAAACTGGTGACCAAATCCTACTTACACTGTGAGACCTGGATTTGTGTTTAAGATTAATTTGTTGGAAATAATCGATGTTTAGAGATTCTTGGTGGTTTAAGATCTCTGTTTGAATTTTTAAGTATTAGTTTCGGGTCAATTCCTCACTTAGAACAATTCTGGAGGTTTTCGTATTTTTGAAGTTTTGGGGAGATATCTGTCGGCAGATAAGCTGACATCATGTTTTCTGTTGCTATGCGTTGGCGTAGAAATTGCTGACGTAAGCTTTGCTGTTGAAGTATTGGTTGAGTTAGCTGTCGACAGAAATGTTCCTGTAGCGATCTGCTCGCATGTTTTGTGTTGAGCGTGTTACGATGTAGTTTAGATAAATTACAACGGCTTCGTTTTGGTGAACGCTTGCGGGAGAGATCTGTTGACAGCAATCGATGTTTAAGCGTTTATCGTTACCGTGTTGTCTTCAGATTTGCTTACGTGTGAGAAGCTACGTCGTTTTTATTAGTTGCAACGCTGCGTTTTGGTTATTGCGTGAGGAAACCAGCCGATAGTTTTAAGCGACCAGCTGGTGGCAGATTTGATGACGTAAGCGGTGCGACGTCGTTTTGATAAGTCGCTGCGACGGTGTTTCGATTAGCGTTGTTTGAGAATTCAGCTGTTGGGTATTTATTCGTCAGCTTTGTACTGTTTCCGTTTCTGTTAGCAGCTTGCGATATCTGTTAGTGTCTGTGGAATTTATATTAGTTTTCTAGCGTGTATTTAAGGAAGACTTGGTCTTCGATTTGAGATTTCAGATCCCATACTTAGCGAAATACTCTCTTGGTTGTCGACCTCTATTCTTCGAACCCTAGTACTGTTCATCGTAGCTTTTCTCCGAGAATTCCCGTCGTTTTCGGCCGCCTTTTAGCCCGTTGGAGGTAGCGTTGGACACCACTTGAGAAGCTCTTCCCTTCTATACCATTCTTGGAGGCTGTCGTTGGCTAGAGAGAGATCGCGAAGTTGCTGTCTTCGGTCGTGTGTTGCGTCGTTGAGGTAGAACTTTGAATTGTTGTTGAGATCTTAGTATTAGCCTTTGTTTAAGCTTCATGTTAGTGGTATCATTGGAATCAGCTGCTGGTGTGAGTGTATGACTCCCAGCCGTGCTTTTATATATTAGCGTCCCTTGAGAATATTGCCCTGTGTGTTTCGGCAGGTTGTCTTTCAGATTTCTTGGGACCTTTGCGGTGGTAATTGTTGCGCAGTATTGAGGTATGGATCTTGAGCTTGTAATTCAGCGTGGAACCTGGCTTGGATAAATTGCGAGATGGCTGTGTTGGATTACCGTGTGGTGTTGTTGCTCTGTGTGAGAGCTGTGTATGCTTACCGTGTGTAATTGTTGTGTTGCATATGATTATATGTTTGTTGTTCCAGCATGTTGCATACACGCATTCCATTCAGCTATTGCAGCCTTTGTTCGTTGTTGTTTCTCTGCTTTCTTACCAGGATGCGAGGGCGAGCGGTGATTCCGTACTCTCATTTCCCCTATGCGCAGAGTGGCTAGCTACCACAGTTCATAGGTCGGGTTGTTGATGCATCTGGTAAGGGTGGGCGAGTAGGGGTGAGTGAGTAGCACCCACATGTCCTACACTCACCGACCAGGATGCGAGGGCGAGCGGTGATTCCGTACTCTCATTTCCCCTATGCGCAGAGTGGCTAGCTACCACAGTTCATAGGTCGGGTTGTTGATGCATCTGGTAAGGGTGGGCGAGTAGGGGTGAGTGAGTAGCACCCACATGTCCTACACTCACCGTGGCCACATATTCTGTTGCAGATTTCCCTTGAGCTGTGCATTGAGTTCTTTGGCTCCCTTCCTTGGTTGTAGCCTTCGGCTGTTGTCCCTGGTTGCATGCATAGCATCTGCATTTTATTCTTGTTGTTTACTGCTGTTTTATAGTTGCTCTCCGTACTGGGGTTTGACCCCATGTCCCTCTGGGGCTTGGTTGTTTTCCTTGTTTGTGTTGTTTTTAGGAAACCCAGGTTTTATAGCTGGTCGTGGTTATAACCCAGCTGGTGGTGCCCCAGGAGGTGGGTAGAGTATCCCAGTAGCGTATAGTATATTTATATGTATCAGTATTCCTAGCCAGGGGATGCCCTGCGCTTTGTTGTTGTATTGGGTTGTTGGAATTTGATACATGTTGTTGTGTTGTTATTGTGATGCTATACTGTTGGTTGTTTTTATAAACTGGGATATCTATTTTGAGTATCGCATTATTTTTAATTATATTGTTTTAAACCGTCAGGCCAAAAGCGAAAATTTTACCCGCTTTTTAAGAGCTTCCGCATGTGTTTGTATGTTTTATCTCTGATATGAGCACGAGGCCTGACATACACAGACTGGCTATGGTTTTAAAATTTGATGATTCATGCGTTTATGCCACAACCATGCTGTTGATGAATTTTCAACCAAACAGGTAGGTTCAGTCACCAGCTGTTATGACCAGTTTACTTTGTATGTATTGCCTGATCTATGTCCAGTTAGGACGGTTATACCAGCTGGATTCTGAACTATGCATGTGTGTTTGTGAAAATTAATCACATACTCATGATCACATAATTGACTAATGCTAATAAGATTATAGCACAGATTCTCAAAAAGCAGTACGTCATTTATAACTATGTTACCATGGACAATATTACCCTTGCCCATAGTTTCACCCGCTGAGTTATCGTCGAAGACAATCCTTGGTCCTCTGGAGTATTTGATGTCCGATAGAAGCTTGTAATTCCTAGTCATATGTCTAGAACAGCCACTGTACAGATACCATTCAGATTTCTTGAATTCCTACAATCAGTAAAAAAATTTTGGTACCCAATTTAAGTTGGGTCTAGATTGAATTAACCCTTTCGGGACCCATATTTGAATTAACTTGACAGTTTTTCCCGTGTATGTGTCCACTAGGGTGCATGCTGAAATACTGTGTGATCTTTTGAACCTTGGTTTTGTACTTTGACCATCCAGATCACGTCTCATACTTAACCAATTCAAGTGTATCATGTGTCATAATGGCTTTGACAAAACTCATTCTTTTGAGCTTATCATCTGTTAGATATGATTGAGTACTAGTATGACTAGAGCAGCTCTCGCCAGAGCTAAAGCCCAGTCCAGTTCTATCATTAAATGGCTTCTGGACTTCATGTAGCTTGCCTAATATAATAGAAGTTTTTGTCCAAGAGCTCATCACCAGATTTAGTCTTTTATTTTCAGACGTGAGTTCATTAGACTTGGATCTCAAAAATTCATTCTCTGTTTTCAGCTTACTCAACTCATCTTTAGACTATCTGAATCTTCAAGCTGTAAACAACTTGCATCATCTGACTTGTATTTCAGACACTCGTTTTCAACTTTGAAAACCTCGAATGTCTGAGACAGTTTCTTGTACTCATAGACCATTTTGTTAAGAGCATTAACAAGGTCTTCTCGTGTAAACATACTGTTAGAGAAATCAAATACCTCGTCAGTGTCATCAGCCATCAGACATTATACATCCTTGTCACTGTCACTTGATGAACTGCTAGAAGTGCTATCATCTGAATCAGAATCAGCCCCCCTTGATTTTGTTTTCTTCTGCTACAAGCACTTTGCGATCCTGCCTTTTGATGTATTACTTCTTATCAGTGCTGTGTCGTCTGCAATCTGAATTTCTCTTATCGTCCTGTATTGATTTTGTACAGTCCGCAGCAAAATGTCCTGGCTCGCCACACTCAAAGAATTTCATATCATTAGTAGTATTCTGTTCAGATTTATGTGCTTTAATTGAAAAAGAGGTGATTGAGTTCTTTTCATAATTTCACAAACTTCTTAACAAAGAGGGACATAGCATTGTTGCTGATATGCTCACCTGTCTTCTGTGGCTTCACTTCTATCACAGCTAGTGCTTGAGTATGTTGGGACGTGGAAGGCCCTTCTTCTGATCTGGTCTCCAGCTCGAATTCATATGCTTTTAGGTTTTGAAACAGATCATGGAGTTCCAGTTTGTTGAGGTCCTTTGATTCCCTCATTTCCATAGTCTTCACATCCCACTCCTTAGGAAGAGCTCTCATGACTTTCAATGCCATTTCTATGTTGTTGTATTCTTTGCCTAATCTGGTCAGCTCTATCACCACAAAGCTGAATCTTTCATCGAACTCAGTCATTGTTTCACCAGATTTCATCTTCATGCACTCAAATTTCTACAGGGCCATAGTGAGTTTGTTTTCTTTGGTTTCCTCATTGCCCTCACAGATCTCGATTAGCTTCTCCCAAATTTCTTTGGCCGTGACACAAGTCTGGATCTTTCTGAACATATTGTTGTCCAGTATCTTGTAATGGATATCTTTTGCCACATTTTCCAAGTTAGTTTTATTTTTCTCTTACGACGTCCATTCCATTCTAGGCTTTTCAACCCATTGCGCTGCACCGGAGGAGATGGCCATAGAAGTGTTTGGCTTCATAATTTTTATGGCCATCTGTGATAATGAACCACATATCGTCATCTTGAGCCACCAGGTGAGCTTGCATCCTGATCTTCAGATGTCGTATTCCTCCATGGAAAACATAAGAATTTTACTGTGAGAGATCGAAATAATTGATAATTGCATATAGAAAAATTTTTTTCAGACACTGAGATAATCGTGCTCTGATACCACTTGTTGGATCGAAAATGTAGTTTAAATATAGATCGAGAGTTCAATGAGGGGGGGTTGAATGAACTCCTTCACCAATTTTTCGAAAACTCCTTTCAAAAAAAATTTAAACTTCCGGCTGCCTCTAAGCTGAGTTACCAGCTTTGGAGGATCTCGATATGTTGTTCTCTCGGACAACAATAAAATGTGCGGAATGAACCCGATTGAACAGTGAACAAACGTATCATAACGAAATCTATAAAGCAGTAAATGAAAGCTGTAACATAGTGCAGTAAAGTATGTCAGGCCCAGTGCACAAACAGAGATAAACATGCATACAATAATCGCGGAAGCATTTAAAAGTGGCTAAAATTTTTCACTTTAGCCTGACTTAGAAAATATAATTTCAAAATACACTTATACTCAAAATATTGGTTTTACAACAACCGAAAACCAATCAACAAGCAAATAACAATACAAGCATCGAGTTTCTCCCAGAAAACAATAATCCCAACTCAGCAATAGAACATCACACTGGACATACCCACGGCGACGACTCTACTACATAACATATAAAATATAGATAACTGGGACACTCTATCCACCTCTCAGGGCACCACCAGCTGAGTCATCTCCACGACTAGCTGATAAACCTGGGTAACTTGAACAGCACACAAACAACCAAAACAACAAGCCCCAGAGGGACAGGGGTCAAACCCCAGTACGGAGAGCAACATAAAACAGCAAGTAGATAGAGCCAGTTATAAATGACATGCGATGTATGAGAACAGGGAGATCAAAGGATCCAAGGGACTGTACACAACTGGATACAAGGAAAGGGTGTGGTCACCGGATGTGTGAGAGAATGGGAGTTACCCAGGCTCTCGATCACACATGGTACCAAACACCAACAGAACAGGGATGGCCGCAACTCATGTGAGAGAATGGGAGCTACCAAGGCGCTCAATCACACGAAGTACCAGCACAAGCTAGATAAGAAAGGCCATATTGCATGAGAGAGAATGTGAGCTATCCAGGAGCTCAATCACACGCATCCTGTCAACAAGGATTAGCTCAACAACAAACAACGACAGTTCATACGTTCTCATAGAAGGATGTTAGCAAAGGATTTTGAGGAATAGAGCATAACGACATGACATGCGTGTATGCATAAGAACAGCTTGCAATATGTTACACAGCAGAACATATGCAAGCAAGAGCATAGAATCCAACAGCATACACACTGCTCACATAACAGCACATGCTTATTTATACACAAGTCCATCTCAAAGCTGTAAATACAATCTCACATCCGTACCTTAGCTTCTGTGCTACAATTACCAAAACAGGGGTCCCGAGCAACTCAAATCTGCCACCTTCTTGGCCAAACAACAACAACCAGCTCAATGACATTATGCACAGAAACACGAACTGAGAGTCACCAGCTCAACCCAGCTCTATCCTACCTATATAACACAATAACAAGTTCTAAACAAAGCACAAGGTAGGATCTAGTACTTATTCAAAGCACTACCTGAACAGAACAACCAAATCCGTCAGTATACGAACAATGATGCACTGTAGCTTCTTCGCGTTCCTCTTCTAGCTATCCAAAGCCTTCGAAAAAGGTACAGAAAGAACTATCATAGCAAGGGGAGTCCAACGCTACCAACCTTGCTCCAAGTCTACAGCCGAGAATCGGAGAAGATAAGGTTCGATGAATAGTAACTAGGGTATCGCTACAGAGTATGCTTACGGGAAGATATTTCTAAGTGTTGGAAATAATGGCGTACGAATGGTCAAAGTCCCACATTTATACTCAAATTCCCCCAGATCTGATGAACAGTAGCCACAAACACTGAGGGCTCACATCCGAACCCAGCTCAGTTCTGAGCGCTATACCAGATTTGACTCCTCTACGCTATACTTGTTAGAGTAGATGTCCAACTAGCCAACTTGTGGCGTGTGGGTTTTATTGACTCTTGTGTACAACAATCTTTATATATGATATTCGCATTTCTTTATTTTCATTATGATTATGATGTTAACAATTGTGTTGGATAAAGACCTAGAATGCACCATAGTGTATGTTAGATGTGATAGTGGGTATGACGGCTATCATGAAACACATCTAATAGTCACTGTGTTTTCTGAATACGTTCCTAGTCGATTGGGCCATCAAAATGAGGATAAGGCCGCCCGAGCTAAAGACTAGCATCTGCGATGTGAAGTACCATGTTTCATTGGTAGGGAACATTGTGATTCTGAGCATGCAGATGGATAGTGACCTGGTGATTATCGAACTACCCTCGTTCGGACTTTCCAAGTGGTTACCATTTGTCGAGTGGATAAGTCCGAGGTCTTGGTTGTACTGATTAGTCCTCACTACTCGAAATGTCATTGAGACTCTACATGATAGGCGTCTCACTTTGACCCATTTTCCGACTCATTTGGGGTCATTAGGCGGCGGGATTGGGTGAGGTCCCGATGCATGTAGGAGTCGATGCTTCGTTGTCGAGGATTCACCGCTCGCTCTCATGCGTGGATATCCTATGCTATCTGAGGGGATAATAGTGTATAAAACTCTGGCCAGAGTACTGAATGTGTTTTAGGTAAATGGGTTGTAACACTCGCGATGTCACTATTCGATCTCCAAGATGTGTGCATAGCTATCGGATCTCTAGCGACTCTCGATTTACCAATGGTCGTTGATCTGATCGGGATATATGTGTTGAAAGGATCGTACTGTACGCTAACCACGACCAGCTGGTTCTTGCAGGCACTGTCAGTGATACCTAGGGGATCATGGGGCGATGTTGCTAGGCGCTTTACCATGATCCAATTGGCAAGTCCGAAATTATGATTACGGAGCCGCAATGGTTGTGGGCCCACGGCTAGATGTATCTCTGAACCATTAAGGGTCACACAAGTACTGGATTCATGATTCCCGCACGGAAACTGAGCTCAATGTGTTGAGCACTTGAGGAGGATTTTAGGGAGTGCGACTTCCTAAAAGTCAACAGGGGTCAAGTTGAGATTTCCCACTGTTGTGGGGCAAAACTGTCATTTTTTACTAGGTATCTGAAAAATTGTTTTTCGCATCATAACGTTCAGTTTTGGAAACTGAGTCTATCGGTCCGATCTGATCGTCGATCGGAGTTATGATGAAACCGTGGTGAATTAAACGAGCCTAATGTTCATATGGATCTGGGTTTGACCCAAGTCCATTGGGCCGGTTCAAGCCCATCTACCAACTTTATTAAGTTGGTTAGGGCATAATCACACACAACATAACAACTAACCCTAGCCTCCAAGACCTAAGTCTCGGCCGCCCCTCCACCTCTCCTCCCTCACGGCCGTCGCCCACCGCCGCGCCTCCCCCGCGCCGCCGCCGTCCATAGGGTGGTCGGACTTGTTCCGATCATCTTTTCGAGGTGATTCCTTCCGTGGAAAAATCCGTCAAGTCTTCTAGTGCAGATTGACGGAGGAAGATTGATTCTGGTCGTGTACCTGATTGACGATCTAACGCCGCCTACCGTTTGAAGTGTCGGTTTCCTCGTGAAACTGGTCGGAGCCAGGCGCCTAGACGCCAGCAAGGTAACAATCAATGAACCCCCTATGAATAGTTATTGATTTCTGTTGAATGTATTGAACGTTTCTTGGGGCAAATTTTGAATTCCACTGCGCCCCCGGGAAACGGGATCTGGATCCGCCACCGTATGCCGACAGTGGTATCAAAGCTCTCGGATCCTTCAGTACATTATTGTGCCATAATTGCATGTGTCTCATATTTTTCAGATCGAAAACAAAATTTTTGATGATGGCCGTCGGTGTGGCGGCGGCAACCACCCGCCGCCGCGCGACATGCGCACTGGATGCGCATGGCGGCCGAGGGTTGGCCGCTTCCTTCTCGCATGACAGCCGACCACAGGCCGTTGCTCCGTGCACGGTTGCGCGCTGGATGGGCGACGGGATGCGCACTGGTTGCGTAACATGGTAGCCGATTGCTGGGCGCCGCTTCACGCATGGAGGTCGACCGCTGCTGCTGATCTCACGCGCAATTGTTGCACGATCTGCCACCGACCGATGCTTGCTGGATGCGCCACTGGTTGGCGCATCACGCGCCATGCGCCGCAAACTTTGCGGCAAGCGTGCGGTCGAGCGCCGCACGCTACGTGGTGGCGGCCGCCGCCGCCGTGCGGCCGACGTCCGGCATTTTCCGGCAGCGGGTTGCGACCTGTTTTGACTTCTGAATTTTGTTCGGGCCTGTCCGGGCAGCCCATGAAGTTTTCAGGCCGATATTCGATATCGGGCCGATTTTGGTCGATTTTGAAATTTTGAGATTTTTGGGCCTAAAATTGCTTTAAGCCCAATTTAAAACAATTAAAATTGCAAAATACGATTTTAATTTTGAAAAATGATTTTATAAATTAAATATGATTTTGTTGATTAAAATTTGATTTTATCGACAAAATACGATTTTATTTATAAAATACGATTTCGTAATTAAAATATGATTTTGTGGTAAATAATTTGATTATTTAATTTATGCATATTAATTAGATTGATTGCATGTTTGGGATGATCGAGAGCCGTGCCCAATGTGTTAGGTGTATGCTTTAGGTTTTGTGATTTCGGTTGTAATATATTGTTGATTATCATTTTATAAAGTGGGTCTGTTTGTGGCCCGTTACCACCCCTACACATTGTATCACTTACTTGTCATGGCAATTTAAATGTAAATTACTAGATTTAGTGGGAGGACATTTGAAGATGGTGGGCCCATTATGATCAAAGATATTGAAGACCGAAGATCTGTAAAACCGGAAGCAATTGTAATAGGATTGCATTGCATATTGCATTTCACCTAGGACTGGACCCAGGGCCGCCGCATCGCTCTCGCGATCGATCATCCCAAAAGTTAGTTATATATTTGATATATATGTTGAATCCGCATGTTTTAAATTGTGATTTAAAATTGCATGAGACCAAATTTTCAAAAATAAAATCCCTCGTTTTAAGTACGATTTAAAACTGATATCAAGATTAAAAGTTTATTCGATAAACAAAAGGGAATTTTAATCTGTTTAAATTATCCCTACCTTCCATCAACAATGGGTGTACGCCGATGCTACCCGCATACATGGCCCGGCTCATATTATTGAGGGGGTTATGTATGCCGGAAAGCTGTCCACGCCATTGACAATTATTGTGAGTCGGTTGGAACTCCCTTTAACGTTGGCTCATATTATTGGGGACGTTAAGGGGACCGTCCTTCACGACTCAACATTGATGGGTCAATCTTGACACGTGATAGTAAACGGCATCATATTATTGGGCCCTTACTGGACGTGAGGTGAATACATGGAGGTTGCACCGGTTGCAATCGGAAACTACCTTTTGGGGGTCAGGGATGACTAATTTTATTCGGGTCCATGATCGCTTGATTGGGCACCGTGTACCCACTAAAGAAACCTGTTTTCTCGATTTCATTAGAGGGTGGTGAAATCGGCTCATATTATTGGGGACGTTAGGGGACCGTCCTTCACGACTCAACATTGATGGGTCATCTTGACACGTGATAGTAAACGGCGTCATATTATTGGGCCCTTATTGGACGTGAGGTAAATACATGGAGGTTGCACCGGTTGCAATTGGAAACTACCTTTCGAGGGTCATGGTTGGCTGATGTTATTCGGGACCATGGTCGCTTGACTGGGCTCTGTGTATCCACTAAGGAAACTTGCTTTCCCGATTTCATTAGAGGGTGGTGAAATGGTTAAAATAGTGGGAGGGTAATTCATAAAACAAAAGACCTTGTTTTATATCTTAGCGATTTTCATATATAGTTGGTAATGCATGTCTGTTTTCTTTTCTGTATAACTGCTTACAAAATGTCTTCGATGAAAAACCCACTCGCGCTATACTGGATAGCAACAAGTTCACCGGTCTGAACTACCAAGACTGGCTCCGCAACCTCAACATTGTGTTGGCTTCGGAGAAACTTCTTTATACGATAGAGAGCCCTCCGAAGGAAGCCCCTGCCGATATCAGCCCTGAGGAGCTGATTACACTTAAACAATGGTGGGACGATGAGCTTAAGACTCGATGCTATGTGATGGCATCGATGTCCAACGAAATGCAACGGCGCTTTGAGAAGACAAAGTATGCTGCTGACATACTTTTTCATATCAAAGAACTGTACGGGGAGAACTCTCGACATGAGAGGTTCACGGCTTTCAAGGAGCTTATGACGAGCCGCATGCGTGATGGGACTTCGGTCCGCGAGCATGGGGTTCGTATGATTGGGCTCGTTGAAAAGCTGTCGGGCCTTGATATCACACTTCCACACGAGCTGTCTGTGGATGTGCTTCTCCTCTCACTGCCCACTGCATTCGACCCCTTTGTGGTCAACTTCAACATGAACAAGCTGGCAGCCACCCTTTAAGAGGTGGTTAACATGCTTGTAGTGTTCGAAGGAACCATAAATAAGGACAAGCCCGTACTCCTTATGGGCTCTCCTTCCTCTGCGAAGAAGGGGCCCAGACGCAAGGGTAAGAAGCGTTCTGCCCCTGCAAAGGAAGAAAAGTCCACCAAGAAGCCAAAGGCAAAGGCTTCCAAGCCAAACAAAACTGAGGATGTTTGCCACCACTGCCACAAGACTGGGCATTGGAGGAGGAACTGCAAGGAGTATCTCGAGCAGTTGCGAACTGCGAAAGGTATGTTCTATATTGAAATAAATATGTCTCTCAATTTGACTTCTTGGGTATTTGATACCG
Source organism: Dorcoceras hygrometricum (assembly GCA_001598015.1). Classification (NCBI taxonomy): domain Eukaryota; kingdom Viridiplantae; phylum Streptophyta; class Magnoliopsida; order Lamiales; family Gesneriaceae; genus Dorcoceras; species Dorcoceras hygrometricum. The sequence goes on from KV016730.1 coordinate 57,590, forward strand.
GATGTGGATCTTGTGAGACCTGAAATTGTGTAAAGGATTAATTGTTAATTAATCAAGTTTTAGTGAATTATGGTGGTTCAGATTTCATTTCGAATGTTTGGGTTGCTTTTTCGAGTTGAGAATTGTATTTGGAGCATTTCGGAAAGTTTTAGGATTTTCGAATTTTGGGGTGAAATCTGGTAAGCTTTGATGACGTCAGCATTACGTGTTGGCTTAGCGTGATGACGTAAGCGTTGCTGCTCGAGAGATCTGTTGCTTTTAGCGTGAGAGCTGTGTTGCTTGAAACGCCGTCGTTTTATGAAGTCTGGTATAGCGTAGCATGAGATCTGTTTTGAGGGATCTGATTTTAGCACGTCGTCGTTTAGGAGAAATCTGGTCGTGTGGGGTGAGATCTGTTTTTATCAAAACGCTGCCGTTTTGTGTTTTGCATGAGTTAGTTGAGGCGCTAAGATCTGGTCTCTGTACGACGCCGTTTTGGAGAGATCTGTTTGTTGAGGCGTGTGTAGCGTTCGAACCAGATTTGATGACGTAGGCAGATTTCACCGTTGTGAGCGCGCGACTAGAATAGCGAACAGCTTTGGTGACGTAAGCAGCTTTCACCGTGGTTTTGCACAAGCTTAGCGACCAGCTTTCAGCGTGTTTTGGTTTCAGATTTCACCTGTGCGACGTCGTTCTGGAATATTTGTTGGTTTAGCGCTAGTTTGTGAGATCTGTTGTGTCGGTGATTTATTTAAAACAGATCTCTCGCGCCTATTTAATAGAAGCGTTGGCTTCGTTGCATTTTATCAGATTCCATACTTAGAGATATTTCTCTCGACTTCGTTCTCTGTTTTCTCAAACCCTTGTCACTGTTC
>KV016730.1:63002-89411 GCA_001598015.1 Dorcoceras hygrometricum
TAATAGTCACTGTGCATTCTGAACTTGTTCCTAGTCGATTGGGCCGTCAAAATGAGGATAAGACCGCCCGAGCTCGAGACTAGCATCTGCGATGCGAAGTACCATGTTTCATTAGTAGGGAACATTGTTATGTTCTGAGCATGCAGATGGATAGTGACCTGGTGATCTATCGAACTACCCTCGTTCGGACTTTCCAAGTGGTTACCATTTGTCGAGTGGATAAGTCCGAGGGTCTTGGTTGTACTGATTAGTCCTCACTACTCAAAACGTCATTGAGACTCTACATGATAGGGGTCTCACTTTGACCCGTTTGCCAACTCATTTGGGGTTATTATGCGGCGGGATTGGGTGAGGTCCCGATGCATGTAGGAGTCGATGCTTCTTTGTCGAGGATTCACCGCTCGCTCTCATGCGTGGATATCCTATGCTATATGCGGGGATAATAGTGTATAAATATCTGGCCAGAGTACTGGATGTGTTTTAGGTAAATGTGTTTACCTAGTAACACTCGCGATGTCAATATTCGATCTCCAAGATGTGCGCAAAGCTATCGGATCTCTAGCGACTCTGATTTACCAATGGTCGTTGATCTGATCGGGATATATGTGTTGAAAGGACCTTACTGTACGCTAAGCACGACCAGCTGGTTCTTGCAGACACTATCAGTGATACCTAGGGGATCATGGGGCGATGTTGCTAGGTGCTTTACCATGATCACATGGGCAAGTCCGAAATTGTGATTACGGAGCCGCAATGGTTGTGGACCCACGGCTAGCTGTATCCCTGAACCATTGAGGGTCACACAAGTACTGGATTCATGATTCCCGCACGGAAACTAAGCTCAATTGTTGAGCACTTGAGGAGGATTTTAGGGAGTGCGATTTCCTAAAAGTCAACAGGGGTCAAATTGCGATTTCCCAATGTTGAGGGGCAAAACTGTCATTTTGGACTAGGTATCTGAAAAATTGTTTTTCGCATCATAACGTTCAGTTTTGGAAACTGGGTCGATCGGTCCGATCTGATCGTTGATCGGAATGATGAAACCGTGGTGAATTAAACGATCCTAATGTTCATATGGACCTGGGTTTGACCCAAGTCCATTGGGCCGGTTCAAGCCCATCTACCATCTTTATTAATTAAGTTGGTTAGGGCTTAATCACACACAACATAACAACTAAGCCTAGCCTCCAAGAGCTAAGTCTCGGCCGCCCCTCCACCTCTCCTCCCTCATGGCCGTCGCCCACCGCCGCGCCTCCCCTGCGCCGCCGCCGTCCATAGGGTGGTCGGACTTGTTCCGATCATCTTTTCGAGGTGATTCCATCCGTGGCAAAATCCATCAAGTCTTCTAGTGCAGATTGAGGAGGAAGATTGATTCTGGTCGTGGACCTGATTGACGATCTACCGCCGCATACCGTTTGAAGTGCCGGTTTCCTCGTGAAACTGGTCGGAGCCAGGCGCCTAGACGTCAGCAAGGTAACAATCAATGAACCCCCTATGATTGGTTATTGATTTCTATTGAATGTATTGAACGTTTCTCGGGGCAACTTTTGAATTCCGCTGCGCCCCCGGGAAACGGGATCCGGATCCGCCACCGTATGCCAAAAATACTAACTTGCGACCGCTAAACGACGTCGCACAGGATTCAAACAGATTCAAGCATCTTTGTGCCGCTCAGCTCTTGTTCCCAACATATCTCGCCACATCACATATCACACTACTCGGATACTGCCTACCAGCGTCAAAGTTGATATCTCTAAACGATGTCGCAGCACAACTCAGATCCGGATGACCAGATCTCACACATTCAGATCTTACCTCAGCGGGTACCTATGAACCGCACCAGTCCACATAGTATTAACAACTTGCACTCCTCAAAGCTGGTTTCTCCAAACGATGTCGTTCAGCACCCGCTTCGAATATCCAACTTAGCGTACCCAGAATGGCTTGCGAAGACAATATACCAAAGATCCAACCAACCAGATCTGACTGTTCTACGAAAATCGAAACCAAATCTGAATCTACGCACAACCCACTTACGTTCACTAAGCATGCTATCTAAAAGCTAGTCCATACTAGATCAACTCACGCCTGATCTGGTCTATGCTAAACCCGATTAATTCAAATTAATTGTTCCACAAATATTTCGTGTCTCACATTCCTCCCCCACTAAAATAAGATTTCTTCCTCGAAATCAAACAACAAACTCTAAAACTGAGCAAAACTTAGCATCACAGAAATATCACCACAACACTAGATCTGGAAATACTCAGAACAAAATACGCACCAGGAGGCTACTAACCAAGAGTTCAAGATAACTGGACAACAACAAGCTATCTAACTACTGGAGTTAATGCAATTTCTACCCAAAAAAATGAGGCCACTCATGTTGCATCTTCTCCTCCAACTCTCACGTAGCTTCTTCTCTACCATGCTTGCTCCACTGGACCATCACCAAGGGAATGGTCTTGTTTCTAAGCTGCTTCTCCTTCCTGTCCATAATTTTCAAGGGATATTCAACATAACTTAACGTTCGATCTTGCTCCATGTAATGCCCAGAATTATTAAGAAGGGGATTAGCTTAGTAATTCCGACACTTAAGAATTTGATGAAGCTTAAATATGAGCTCGGATTTCTTCTGGAAGTGTTGATTAAGGAACTGTGTATCGTTAAAATATGTTAAGTATGAGAACCAGACGAAGCGATTTGATAAAATCAGCAGCAGGTTACTGTAGTTCGCGACTGGTAGAATTTTGAAATTCGGTTGAAGCGTTAGTGTTGATTTCAGCTGAAAACAGACGCGCGAATAGAAGGGTCAATGAGGAAGCGCCACGTGTATAGGAATCAGCAGCGAGAGTTTACGCATCTGCTGGTTTATGTACCTGCTGATTTATTTATGTAGCGGCTGGTCGATGATGATGACGTAGGTACGACGTCGTCGTTTTGTTTGTCATAAACGCAAACCAGTCGAGGCAGGTATGTGGGAATTGGTTCCAGCTGAGAGAATAATATGACATCGTTTTGACTCATGAACAGGAACCCCGTTACGATGTCGTTTTATTGACCAGTCGAGAAGAATTGGAGATCAGCTGATGGTTTGTTGTATCTGCTGGTTACTCAGCCGAGGGACTAAATGCGACACAGTTTTGATTACGAAACATGAAATATTGATACGTTGTCGTTTTGAATAATGTTGCGAAATCAGCCGTGGGAATAGAAAAGCGATCAGCTGATGGTTCTTAGAAGTGATACCAGCTGATGACCGTAACGACGTCGTTGGAATTAGTTAGAACGAAATCGTTTGAATTTTGAAGTGTTGCGACTGAATTCTTGTTGCGACTGGTTATTACAACAGCTGATTCTTGCGCCTGCTGAAGAACAGCGATAGTAGAACAGCTACTGGGGACGATCAACAGCAGTTGAGGAATCTGTTTATCGTTATCCACCTTCGAAGCGGTGGGAGTATATCTCTTTTGAATACTCAGCATGACACGTGGAACTTGAATTTAACACATTGGAAATGCTGCAGAACCACAGAGATCGTTGCCTATAAATACAAGTGAATTTGAAATGCTGAGAACAGTTTGATTTCAGCTATCGACCTTTGAACGTGCAAGTATCTCAGGAAGTAAGGAACAGAGCTTACACTGATGTAAGTAGTTGAAAAGCAGAGGAACGAAGGTATAATCTGATAGAAGAGTCAGGAACTAGATTACTCCAGAATGATATTTCTTGAGTATTCCGCTGAAATCACATACATATATGATTATTGTTCTTGATTTAGAACTTGAGTTATGTGTGTGTCGATCCATCACAGGTAGTGGATCTTTTATATTTGCATGAGTTTGCATATTGAAGAGAATTGAATTGATTCTAATGCCCAGGACTGAGTTGGCCTGATTTTCGAAGCCGGAGATGGTTTCGATAGATGAATATTCATGTCAAGATCGGATACGAATCTTGATGGCGTTGAACTGATATGGAATCAATTCTGAGAGTGAAGAGCAGAACTAGAATCATTTCATATCATAATTGATTCTAATGCCCAGGACTGAGTTGGCCTGATTTTCGAAGCCGGAGATGGTTTCGATAGATGAATATTCATGTCAAGATCGGATACGAATCTTGATGGCGTTGAACTGATATGGAATCAATTCTGAGAGTGAAGAGCAGAACTAGAATCATTTCATATCATTGCATTTGTTTACAGTTGATACACTGTTATGCATTTTATTGTTATTATGCGTACCTGCTGATTATATTGAGATGATTCTCACCGGAGTTTATCCGGCTGTTGTCTTGTTTTGTATGTGTGCATGACAACAGGAAGAAGGAACTAGTGGGGAGCAATAGCGAGAGATACTACCTAGACGCTAGATCAGCAGCAAGAAGATTAAATACCAGCTGACAGTCTAGATGTTTGACGACTGGTCTTAAGTTGCTTACGTCTAGTTTTGTATATAAGATTTAACGTGTACTAGTTAACTTAGCTTGTAACCGTTGTAAACTTTGAAGTTTTTGAATAAAGGAATCGTGGTTACGCTACCAGCTGATTTAGATTATGCTTCTGCTGACTTACGCTTCTGCTGATATGAAAATTTTTTTAGTACGTTATGTATAAACCAGATTAGATTGTTAAACTTGTTTAGTTTACATTAATAAACCACTGATTAAGATTAGAAGATTAATTGTGTGCAGAGAGCCTCACAACAGGTGGTATCAGAGCGTTGTTACTACATTAGTGAGATCTTTGAACTAGATGAATGGGGTAGATCGAGTTCTTCATAGGAATTGCATGCTTGTGTGGTATATGTCTTACTGCTTTTGAATTTATATCACATGAGTCTTGTGAATAAATGGTAAGAATATACCAACGAATTATGAGAAGTACATGCGTTGAAAGTGCTTAATCGCATGTATTGAGTGAAGTATGAATCAGCACTCGATCTCTTGAGCAGCAGTACATTGATGTATGCTAATCAGAGGAGGGACTGAGATTGATTTGTTCTTATTTAATAAGAAATGATAAACCCGTCTGTTTGATTCCTAGATATGCCTCCTCGAAGAATTACAAATCGACAGACAGAACAGGGCAGTACATCTACTGAGGTTTTGAATGCAGCTGCTACTCCAATGGAAACCTTATTGAAAAGATTTCAGTCGTTTAAACCACCGACTTTGACAGGAACCGAAAGTGCTATTGAATGTGAAAACTGGTTAGAAGATATAGAGCAGTTGTTCGAAGCACTTGAATACACTGATGAACGTCGGGTGAAATTGATTATACACCAGTTGCATGGCGTTGGGAAAAGCTGGTGGGTAGCAACAAAGAAAGCGCTTGAAAATCAAAGTACTGTGATTACGTGGGCAGTATTTCGAACAGCTTTTTATCAAAGGTTCTTTCCAGTTTCTTATAGGAAAGATAAAGGAGCGGAATTTGCGAACTTGCGACAAGGGCAGTTGAATATAGAGGATTACGTTGCCAAGTTCACGAGTTTGCTGAAATTTGCACCACATGTTGCAATGAATGATGAAGCACAAGCGGATCAATTCATTAATGGATTGAATCCAGACGTCTTTACTTTGGTAAATACTGGAAGACCCAATACTTTTGCTGATGCGTTGAATCGAGCAAAAGGAGCTGAAGCTGGATTGCTAAGGCAGCGAAGAGCACAATTTGTGCCAGCAGTAGCCAAAGCAGCAGAGAATCCTCAGATTCCACCACCTCCTCGCTTTGATGCTGGAAGCAGCAGCAGCGGGAAAAAGAAAAATTTCTTTAAGGGAAAAGGGAAACAATTCAAACGATCTGGAACCAGTAGTTCTTCCAGCTCGAGCGATTTTAAACAAATTCAAGCTGGACCACAAACTGGCGAGTATGGTATTAAGTGTGGAGGGAGACATGCCACAGACCAATGCAGAGGAGTATCTGGACTCTGCCGTATTTGTAATCAGCCGAGACATTTTGCGAGAATATGTCCTCAACGTAATTCTGGGAATTTCCAGAATTCAGCAGCAATAAGAGCAATGCCAGCACCCGAAAGGTCTTCTGTACAATCTTATCAACCTCAAAATCCCCAACAAAGTAGACAAGGAGGAAGCCAGACAGTGAGCCAACCTCCAAAGCAACAAGCAAAAGTGTTTGCATTGACTGAAGATCAAGCACAGGCAGCCCCAGATGATGTTATTTCAGGTAACTGCTACTGTGCAACTTTCCAACGTATGTCTTAATTGATACTGGTGCCTCACATACCTTCATTTCCGAGCATTTTGTAATATCACATAAGTTATCTGCTGAACCTTTAACTGAAATAGTATCGGTTTCTTCACCTCTGGGGAAGGGAATGGTATCGATCACAGCGGTTAGAAATTGTGTATTACAGTTTGAGGGTCACGCAATTGAAATTGACTGTGTTGTGCTTGGATTATCTGATTTTGATTGTATCGTGGGCATTGATATGTTAACCAAGTATAGAGCAACAATGGATTGTTTTTAGAAAGTGGTTCGATTCAAACCAGCGAAAACTGATGAATGGAAATTCTATGGTAAGGGATCACGAGCTAAAATTCCTTTAATCTCTGCTATTACAATGAATAATCTGTTACAGAAAGGAGCGGAGGGATTTTTTATTTATGCCATAGATACGAAGAAATGTAGCCCGAATCTGGTGGATATACCAGTAGTGTGCGAGTTTGCTGATGTGTTTCCTGATGAGATCCCAGGATTACCTCCATATCGAGAGGTAGACTTCAGCATTGAATTGATGCCAGGCACACAACCGATATCGAAAGCACCATATAGAATGACACCAATTGAATTGAAAGAATTGAAAGATCAGCTGGAGGATCTTCTTACCAAGGGATACATTAGACCAAGTGTTTCTCCTTGGGGTGCTCCAGTACTATTTGTGCGAAAGAAAGATGGATCGATGAGGCTATGCATTGATTACCGGCAATTGAACAAAGCAACTGTAAAGAATAAGTATCCTTTGCCACGAATAGATGATTTATTTGATCAGTTGCAAGGTCCGACAGTTTATTCAAAGATTGATTTGAGATCGGGATATCATCAATTGCGAGTAAGAGATGAGGATATATCGAAAACTGCCTTTCGAACAAGATATGGACACTATGAGTTTGTGGTTATGCCTTTTGGATTGACTAATGCACCAGCAGTGTTCATGAGTTTAATGAACCGAGTCTTCCAACGATATCTTGATGATTTTTTGATTGTATTTATTGCTGATATTCTAATCTATTCGAAGAATCTGAATGATCGTGCGAGTCATCTTCGAACAGTGTTTCAGACTTTGAGAAATGAAAAGTTGTATGCAAAATTGTCAAAATGTGAGTTTTGGTTACAAAGAGTTGTATTTCTTGGCCATATTATCTCTGGAGCTGGAATATCAGTTGATCCCAGTAAGATAGAGGCAGTAATAAATTGGCCTAGACCAAAATCTGTGCCTGAAATTCGAAGTTTTATGGGTCTTGCAGGGTATTACCGAAGATTTATTCAGAATTTCTCGAGTATTGCAAAACCTATAACTCAGTTGACACAAAAAAATGCTCCCTTTTTTTGGTCAGAAGCATGAGAGAACAGTTTTATTGAATTGAAGAAGAAACTAACTACTGCACCAGTTCTATCAATTCCTGTAGGTACTGGTGGATTTGTTGTGTATTGCGATGCATCTCACCATGGATTAGGGTGTGTTCTAATGCAGCGAGGTCATGTGATTGCATACGCTTCAAGACAGCTAAAACCTCATGAAATTCGTATCCAATTCATGATCTTGAATTAGCAGCCATCGTGGGTGTATTGCGATGCATCTCACCATGGATTAGGGTGTGTTCTAATGCAGCGAGGTCATGTGATTGCATACGCTTCAAGACAGCTAAAACCTCATGAAATTCGTTATCCAATTCATGATCTTGAATTAGCAGCCATCGTGTTTGCCTTGAAGATATGGCGACATTATTTGTATGGTGAGAAATTTGAGATCTTTTCTGATCATAAGAGTCTGAAGTATCTATTTTCCCAGTCAGAATTGAATATGAGACAACGTAGATGGCTCGATTTATTGAAAGATTTTGATTGTGAAATCAAGTATTATCTAGGGAAATCAAATGCAGCAGCCGGTGCTCTAAGTAGAAAGATCTGTGCTCTATCTTTGACGACGATTGGAGTGTCGAATTTGATAGAAACTTGCTGCATTTCTGGATATGTATTTGAATTGGAGAGCAAACCAATGAGAATTTGTGCTATCAGTGCTGAACCTGATCTGCTGATTCGAATTAAGGAAGCACAAAAGAGAGATGTGAATACCCAGAAATCGATTGAGCTGGTAAAAGCAGGACATCAATTTGAGTACCGTATCAACAACGAAGATGTGTTGTATGTGAATAGCAGACTTGTTATTCCAGATATTAAGGAGTTGAAAGATCAGATTTTGAATGAAGCTCATAGAAGCAAATTCAGCATTCACCCTGGTGGCAGAAAGATGTATAATGATTTGAAGCAACAATATTGGTGGAAACAAATGAAGACTGATGTGACTGAATTTGTTTCAAAATGTTTGAACTGTCAGCAGGTGAAAGCGGAAAGAAAGAAACCTGCTGGTTTATTACAGAGTCTCGCAGTTCCTGAATGGAAATGGGATCATATTTCCATGGACTTTGTAACGAAATTGCCAAAATCATCCAGAGGTTGTGATGCAATTTTGGTGATTATCGATAGGTTGACAAAATCTGCGTGTTTTATTCCTTATCGAATGACCTATCGACATGATCAAATGGCAGATTTGTATGTTAGAGAAGTGGTAAGACTGCATGGAATACCAAAATCAATTGTGTCTGATAGAGATACCAGATTTACTTCTCATTTTTGGAGTAGTTTACAGCAAGCACTGGGTACGAAACTACATCTAAGCACTGCTTATCATCCTCAAACTGATGGGCAATATGAGAGGACGATTCAGACACTTGAAGATATGCTTAGAGCAGTAGTATTGGATTTTGGTATGTCATGGCAAGATTCATTACCGCTGGTGGAATTTTCATACAACAACAGCTATCAAACCAGCATTGAAATTCCTCCGTTTGAAGCATTGTATGGAAGGAAGTGTCGTTCACCATTGTATTGGGATGATGTTTCAGAAGTACCTGAGTTAGGACCAGACTTGATTAGAGAGATGACTGAAAAAGTGAAATTGATTCAGCAGAGAATGCGAACAGCACAGCATAGGAAAGCCAAGTATGCGAATACCAGACGAAGACCTTTGAGTTTTGAAACAGGGGACCGAGTATTCTTGAAAATTTCTCCTTTCAAGGGTACAATCAGATTTGGAAGGCGAGGAAAATTGTCTCCTAGATTCATTGGTCCTTATGAAATTCTAGAGAAGATAGGTGATCTTGCATATCGACTGGCCTTACCTCCATCTCTTTCGGGCATACATGATGTTTTTCATGTATCTATGCTGAGAAGATATATGCCTGATGCTTCTCATATTATTCCTGCTGAAGAAGCTGAGTTGGATGAAACTTTGAGTTATTTTGAACAATCAATTCAGATTCTTGATCGAAAAGAAAAACAACTTCGAACGAAGGTAATTCCATTGGTGAACATTCAATGGAATCGGCATGGCATTGAAGAAGCAACGTGGGAAGTGGAAGATGACATGAGACAACGATTCCCGTATCTCTTCCAATAAGGTTAGCTCTTGTTCAGAATCAATTTCTCCTTATGTTCCATGTTCATATGGCAACTTCTGATGAGTTCGAGGACGAACTCGAATCTTAGAGGGGGAGAAATGTAATGCCCAGAATTATTAAGAAGGGGATTAGCTTAGTAATTCCGACACTTAAGAATTTGATGAAGCTTAAATATGAGCTCGGATTTCTTCTGGAAGTGTTGATTAAGGAACTGTGTATCGTTAAAATATGTTAAGTATGAGAACCAGACGAAGCGATTTGATAAAATCAGCAGCAGGTTACTGTAGTTCGCGACTGGTAGAATTTTGAAATTCGGTTGAAGCGTTAGTGTTGATTTCAGCTGAAAACAGACGCGCGAATAGAAGGGTCAATGAGGAAGCGCAACGTGTATAGGAATCAGCAGCGAGAATCAGCAGCGAGAGTTTACGCATCTGCTGGTTTATGTACCTGCTGATTTATTTATGTAGCGGCTGGTCGATGATGATGACGTAGGTGCGACGTCGTCGTTTTGTTTGTCATAAACACAAACCAGTCGAGGCAGGTATGTGGGAATTGGTTCCAGCTGAGAGAATAATATGACATCGTTTTGACTCATGAACAGGAACCCCGTTACGATGTCGTTTTATTGACCAGTCGAGAAGAATTGGAGATCAGCTGATGGTTTGTTGTATCTGCTGGTTACTCAGCCGAGGGACTAAATGCGACACAGTTTTGATTACGAAACAGGAAATATTGATACGTTGTCGTTTTGAATAATGTTGCAAAATCAGCCATGGGAATAGAAAAGCGATCAGCTGATGGTTCTTAGAAGTGATACCAGCTGATGACCGTAACGACGTCGTTGGAATTAGTTAGAACGACATCGTTTGGATTTTGAAGTGTTGCGACTGAATTCTTGTTGCGACTGGTTATTACAACAGCTGATTCTTGCGCCTGCTGAAGAACAGCGATAGTAGAACAGCTACTGAGGACGATCAACAGCAGTTGAGGAATCTGTTTATCGTTATCCACCTTCGAAGCGGTGGGAGTATATCTCTTTTGAATACTCAGCATGACACGTGGAACTTAAATTGAACACATTGGAAATGCTGCAGAACCACAGAGATCGTTGCCTATAAATACAAGTGAATTTGAAATGCTGAGAACAGTTTGATTTCAGCTATCGACCTTTGAACGCACAAGTATCTCAGGAAGTAAGGAACAGAGCTTACACTGATGTAAGTAGTTGAAAAATATAGGAACGAAGGTATAATCTGACAGAATATTCAGGAACTAGATTACTCCAGAATGATATTTCTTGAGTATTCCGCTGAAATCACATACATATATGATTACTGTTCTTGATTTAGAACTTGAGTTATGTGTGTGTCGATCCATCACAGGTAGTGGATCTTTTATATTTGCATGAGTTTGCATATTGAAGAGAATTGAATTGATTCTAATGCCCAGGACTGAGTTGGCCTGATTTTCGAAGCCGGAGATGGTTTCGATAGATGAATATTCATGTCAAGATCGGATACGAATCTTGATGGCGTCGAACTGATATGGAATCAATTCTGAGAGTGAAGAGGAGAACTAGAATCATTTCATATCATTGCATTTGTTTACAGTTGATACACTGTTATGCACATATATGATTACTGTTCTTGATTTGAACTTGAGTTATGTGTGTGTCGATCCATCACAGGTAGTGGATCTTTTATATTTGCATGAGTTTGCATATTGAAGAGAATTGAATTGATTCTAATGCCCAGGACTGAGTTGGCCTGATTTTCGAAGCCGGAGATGGTTTCGATAGATGAATATTCATGTCAAGATCGGATACGAATCTTGATGGCGTCGAACTGATATGGAATCAATTCTGAGAGTGAAGAGGAGAACTAGAATCATTTCATATCATTGCATTTGTTTACAGTTGATACACTGTTATGCATTTTATTGTTATTATGCGTACCTGCTGATTATATTGAGATGATTCTCACCGGAGTTTATCCGGCTGTTGTCTTGTTTTGTATGTGTGCATGACAACAGGAAGAAGGAACTAGTGGGGAGCAACTACGGGTAGCGAGAGATACTACCTAGACGCTAGATCAGCAGCAAGAAGATTAAATACCAGCTGACAGTCTAGATGTTTGACGACTGGTCTTAAGTTGCTTACGTCTAGTTTTGTATATAAGATTTAACTTGTACTAGTTAACTTAGCTTGTAACCGTTGTAAACTTTGAAGTTTTTGAATAAAGGAATCGTGGTTACGCTACCAGCTGAGTTAGATTATGCTTCTGCTGACTTACGCTTCTGCTGATATGAAAATTTTTTTAGTACGTTATGTATAAACCAGATTAGATTTTTAAACTTGTTTAGTTTACATTAATAAACCACTGATTAAGATTAGAAGATTAATTGTGGGCAGAGAGCCTCACACTCCACCTCGTCAGTTTGTAGCACATGGGAAGGATCCGGCTCATACTTCCTCAACATAGAAACATGAAACACATCGTGCAAGGAGGACAGCTCTGGTGGCAACAACAAACGATAAGCCAAAGGACCAATCCTTTCCATAATCTCATAAGGGTCCAACATAACGAGGAGCTAGTTTACCCTTGAGTCCAAATCTCATAACACTTCTAAAAGGAGAAACTTTCAGGAACACTTGATCACCAACCTAACATTCTAAAGGACGACGCTTTCGGTTCGCATAACTAGCTTGGCGATCTTGTGCAGCTTTCATACGCTGTCGAATGAGATCAACTTGATCTCTCATCTGCTGCACAAATTCAGGAAAAGGCAGCTGCTTCTCCCCATTTCTTCCCAAAAATTGGCGACCTGCATTTCCTACCATACTGTGCTTCGAACGGTGGCATTCCAAATGTTACCTGGGAGTTGTTATTATATGCAAATTCCACTAATGACAACGAATCTTTCCAGCTACCATTGAAATCCATTACAATAGCTCTCAACATATCCTCCAAGGTCTGTATATTTCTCTCAGATTGGCCATCAGTTTGGGGATGATAGGATGTACTCATAGCCAATCTGGTGCCCAAAGCTGCTTGTAGACTCTTCCAAAATCTAGAAGTAAACCTTGGATCTTGGTTGGAAACTATGGAAACAGGCACTCCATGCAATCGAACAATGAAATCGATTACAACCCAAACAGCATCACATCCTCGGCTGGAACGAGGTAAATGGGTCACAAAATTCATAGCTACATGCTCCCAATTCTATTGGGGCACCTCTAAACTCTGCAATAGCCCACCAGGCCTCATCCTTCCCGCCTTCACTTGTTGACAATTTAGACATCGAGCAACAAAATCAGCAACATCTCTCTTCAAACCTGCCCACCAATAGTACGGTTCAAGGCATGGTACATCTTCCTTGCACCAGGATGGACACTATGTCGACTACAGTGAGCTTCTTTTAAGATCATCTCCCTCAACTCCTCAATCAGATTTGGCACTACCAACCTGCCACGAAATATCAACTAACCATCAGATGAGACAGAATAATCCTCCAACTGTCCATATTGAGCCTTCAACTTCATCTCATGGATAGAAGGATCCATTCTCTGAGCTGATCTTATGTTCGAAACAATTTGTGGCTCTACTTGAAAATATGACACCACAACATAATCCTCACCTGGATAGAAATGCCAACCAGTAGTTCTTAGATGCTCATAGTTCTTAGAGATACTTAGTGATGCAAGCATCGACACCTGAGCCTTCCGGCTCAGTGCATCAGCCACTACGTTCACCTTTCCATGTTGGTACTGAATCTCGCAATCAAAATCCTTACAGCTCCATCCACCTACGCTGCCCCATATTCAAGTCGGACTGGGAAAAGAGATACTGAAGACTCTTGTGGTCCGTATACACCAAAAACTGTTCGCCATATAGGTAGTGGCGCCAAATCTTCAAAGCAAATACAACGGCTGCCAACTCCGGATCATGAACTGGGTATCGAGTCTCATGAGGTTTCAACTGGCGGGAAGCATATGCAATGAATCGACCATGCTGCATCAAAACACAACCCAATCCATTAATCAAAGCATCGGAACATACCACAAAACCTCCTGAACCTGAAGGTAGGACTAACACTGGCGCTGAAGTTAGCTTCTCTTTGAGCAATTGGAAGCTATTCTCGCATTCCTCCGTCCAAAAAAATCTCTTATCCTTCTGGGTCAGCTGCGTCATAGGCTTAGTGTACTAGAGAATCCCTCGATGAAGCGTCGGTAATAGCTAGACAATCCCAAAAAGCTACAAAATTCTGAAACATTCTTCGGACGATCCCAATTCACTATAGCCTCTACCTTGCTGGGATCAACAGATAATCCTTTGGTCGAAATAACATGACCCCGACCCGAAACACTACTCTATCCAACCAAAACTCGCATTTAGAAAACATGTCATACAACCGCGAGTCTCGAAGTGTTTGGAAGACCAACCTCAAGTGCTCTTTGTGTTGCATCAGAGTCTTCGAGTACACCAAAATTTCATCGATGAAAACAATCACAAACTGATCGATGAACTCTCAAAAGACTCGATTCATCAGGTCCATGAAAATTTCAGGGGCATTAGTCAACCCAAAAGGCATAACCAAAAACTCATAATGTCCGTACCTCGTACAAAAGGAAGTTTTTGCAACATCTTCCTCTCGAATGCGCAACTGGTGATACCCTGAACGTAGATCGATCTTTGAATACACAGCTGAACCTTGAATTTGATCGAACAGATCATCGATCCTTGGTAAAGGGTACATATTCTTCCCAGTAGCCTTGTTCAGTTTCCAAAAATCAATACACATCCTCATCGAACCGTTTTTCTTCTTCACAAACAAAATAGGAGCCCCCCATGGTGATATGCTTGGACGAATAAAGCCTTTCTTCAACAGATCGCTAAGCTGCACCTTAATTTCTCTCAACTCAGCTGGTGCTAAGCGATAAGGATTCCGGGAAATAGGAGCTATGCCAGGAACCAACTCAATACTAAAGTCAATCTCCCTCCTCGGAAGGAAACCAGGAATCTCCTCCGAAAACACATCAGGAAAATCACGAACGACGGGGATGTCACTAAGCTCCACAGATGAAATCGAGGATGCATCTAACGCATAGATCATGAACCCTGCATTCTCCAATGACTGTAGGCCAAACATCTACATATCAGAGATCAACGGAATCTTAGATTGGAAATCATGGCCGTAGAAATTCCATTTCTCACCAGACTGGGGCCGAAAACGCACAACGCCATGGAAACAAGCCACGGTGGCCCTAAAACTAGACAACACATCCATTCCCACTATACAATCAAAATCCCACATAACTAACCAAATCAAATCGGCTATCAACACATTCTCGCAAAATCTCAGTATGCCATTCAACACAATCTCCTGGGAGAACAAGTTCGCACCGGCAGGAGTCGCAACAGAAACAACATCACGCAATAGGGTAGTACTCAACCCATGTTCAACAACAAATGCATCAGGTATAAACAAATGTGATGCTCCAGTATCAAATAACACACGTGATGGAAAATCAAAAAATGTACAAGTACCAGCGATCACTCCTCCAGGCATGCCCTCTGCTTGCTCCCTAGTCATGGCATTCACTTGGGCTTGCTGAGGTCCTGAGAAATGGGGTTGGGAAGACTGTCCAAAACGAGAAGGACCGGGCTGCTGGAAACACATGAGCTGAATCTCCCCCATCCTCTGCTGCGGAATAGGAAAAGAACGACCTCGAGATGACCCACCAGAACGACCTTGCGGTGGGGCAGCGGTGTGCTGAGATCCCGTCAAAGGACACACTCTCGCAAAATGCCCATACTGCCCACAAAGATTGCAAACACCCTGAACCCCTACACACTGCGTCGATGGATGTCTGCCTCCACATGGACCACAATAGTTGGCTCTGGGACTGCTACTACTCGAACTACCCAAACCAGAAGAACTAGAACCCGACTTATTCTTAAATTGCTGGCCACGAGGTCTGAACCTATGACGTCCAGACTGTTGGTATGGCTGCTGGTGTTGCTTGGAGGATTGGGAAGATTGGGAAGGTTGCGCTCCTTGAACATTGGTACGGGTACTTTGAACGGCTTATGGCTGAACCCGAGACTGCGGTTTCCGCAATCCTTCCTCGATGTCCATAGCCTTGTCCACCGCATCCGCATAGCTAGTAGGTGAACTGGCCAACACCAAAGAATAACGATCCTCATTTTCAACCCTTCCTAAAATCGGTTCCTCTTTGCCCTCTCACGACCAGACACATGAGGAACATAGGCAAGGAGAGAAGAACACTTTCGAGCATACTCCCCCACAGACATGGTTCCCTGAACCAAATTCGAACTCACACTCCCGAGCATTCACATACGACTCCGGAACATACTCCTGTCAAAAATCAGTACAAAAGCTATCCCAAGTAAACCCCGCACCAGTCTCCTCAAGGGTTTGTGAAGCACCTCTCCACCAGCGCTCCGCGTTCTTCCTCAGTTGGAAGGTATCCAGGCTCAACCTACGCTCATCATCATAATGTACTCGATCAAAAAACCCGGAAATGTGCTGCAACCAGGACTCAGCATCGGAACTAGACTCGTCATCATTGAAAGTTTGAGGATTCATCCACTGAAACCTCGCCATAATCAGTTTCATTTCGTCCACACGGGCTGCCAACACATCCACCTCATCATCAACATGTCTAGAGCGCCTACGAATGGGAACACTACGCTCCATCTCCTCATTCTGACCTTCATATTCTACTAGAATCTGCCCTCTAGCTCTACCCCTACGTCTAGGCGGCATCTACGAAAGTACTAAGAGGGTAAGATCACACAGCAAATATAACACATAGCCAAGCACACGCAACAAGCGACACAGTGTCTAGACTCAAGTGTGATTAAAAGAATTCGAGCTTATCCCAGTTTAAGCTCTAATATTAAAAATGTCAGGCCCGGTGCACAAACACAGATAAACATGCATACAATAATCTCGAAAGCATTTAAAAGTGGCTAAAATTTTTCGCTTTGTTCTGACTTAGAAAACATAATTTCAAAATACACTTATACTCAAAATATTGGTTTCACAACAACCGAAAAGCAATCAACTAAAAAATAAGAATACAAGCATCGAGTGTCTCCCAGACAACAATAATCCGAACTCAGCAATAGAAAATCACACGGGACATACCCCCGGCGATGAATCTACTACATAACTTATAAAATATAGATAACTAGGACACTCTATCCACCTCTCGGGGTACCACCAGCTGAGTCATCTCCACGACTAGCTGATAAACCTGGGTAACTTGAACAACACACGAACAACCAAAACAACAAGCCCCAGAGGGACAGGGGTCAAACCCCAGTACGGAGAGCAACATAAAACAGCAAGTAGATAGAGCCAGTTATAAATTCCATGCGATGCATGAGAACAGGGAGATCCAAGGGACTGTACACAACTGGATACGAGGAAAGGGTGTGGTCACCTGTAACGCCTAGAAATTCCTGAATACGATGAGTGCATGACTAGGGGGAAAATAATTTTAGATAATTACATGCCATTTTATGTGCTTTATTTATGATTTTTATGTTGCATGGTATGTATGTCATGTTTTCAGTCTGTGTGAGTTACGGACGCGTGGACGAGACTAGGGATGACCGAGATGAAAATAATTTGAGATTTTTGGGTCCTTGGATTTTAAAGAATAAATTTATTATTTTTAAGAAGTAATTTTCGAAAATTGAGGATTTTATGATTATTTTGGAGGGGACCATTTTTCGCCTATACGGGCTGTCTTAATGGATTTTAATGTGTTTTAAAATTTGAGAGGGCTTTTATTTCAAAAATTAGAGATTTTTAAACCAAGTTTAAAGTTTTTAATTAGCATTTCAATTAGTGGAGGGGCAAGCTTGTAAAATTCCCTTTTAATTTCTTAATTAAGCCTTAGCGGTCATTTTTGGCACCATCATTATTTCATAACACAAAATTTGTGCAAACTCTAGCCTCCACTCCCCTTAGAGCCGTCCCCTCCCCCTCTAAAAGCATCCAGATCGAAAATTCAAGGATTTTGGTGATTCAAAGACGGTCTTGTCTGGATCTCGCGTCCTCTACGTCGGTAACTCGCAGATCTCATCTTTCTCCAAGTCAGGCATGTAATATCTATTATTTTTCTCACCATTTAAGCCATATTAAACTTTTTTTAATGAAAAATTGCATGAATTATATGTAATTTGTTTAGATCTATGCATTTCTTTTGATATCCATGCATGTTTCATAGTTTTCAACACATTTTTTGATTCGATCTAGTGTTGCTTCGGTCATGGGAGGTTCAAGGGGCTAGGGTTTGGTCCAAGGGTGGTCCAGGTAGTTATTCCATCACAGTAAGATCATGTAGGTCCAAATGTAAAGTGATTTGGTCAAGGAATGAATTAGTTTACAAATTTTATGATCATCACGTGACCTGCCTTTTCATTTGTGCACGACAGTAGAGTTGTTGTGGTCGGGTACGTTGCTCCATGCGGTTTGTGTGGTCTAGGTTGATTGTAGGAGATATCCCATTGAGTTAGGGTCACTTAGGTCCAAACGTGAAGCAATTTGGTTGAGGAACTAATTATTTATGAATTTTATGGCAAGCACGTGTCCAGGTTGCAGCCTATGCACGTGCAGTGGGCTTGCGGGCATTTTGTTGGTCATCTCATGAATCCTTTTTGAGTCTCGTTCATTTCAATGGCTATTGTGGTGAGTTAGGGTGACTTGGGTCGAAACATAGAGTGATTTGGTAAAGAAATGGACCTTTAATGATTTTTACCGTTTTGTTGCTCAAAGTGAGCCTTGTCGGGTCATTTTTGTAAAAATTGAGATTTCGAGTCTTAGGGGCTGCCAAAGTTCGTGGATGACTTTATTTGATATTTTAAGCATATTTTAAGATTTTTTAAAATATTTTAAGTTGGGTCTGAGTTATTTTAATTCTTGACCGGTTATTTTAATTTTAAAGATGAAGGTCCAATTTTAAGGACTTTGGTCGAATCTTTTAAAGTCAAAGTTTTTAGTCAAACTTTTAATTTAATTGGACCTAATACTTTATTTTAAGTTTTAAAGTCAAAATTTGGGTCTTTGGAATTTTAATTAAGTCAAAATTGGTCATGGAATTTTAAATTAGTCAAAATTGGTCATTGGAGCTTTAATTACTCAAATTAGTCTTTGTAGTTTTTAAAGTCAAAATTGGAGTATTTTGAGGATTTTAAAGGCTAATTTACGTTATGGGTTAAGTCATGTATTAGGCTATGTTCCATTTAAGTTAAGTATAGGTTCTTTTGGGCTTAGAAGTAGTGGACCAGGCTCCCCCATGAATGTTTATTTAATTATATATGTAGTATTCTATGTACGTAAATGTTTTAAAGAAAATGAATAAATATACCTTGACGGACTAAGCTTTTAATTGCATGATTTTAAGAAATGCACGCATCATAAGATTCTATGAAACGATCAGGCATGAATTTTTAAGATAAAACCCGAGGGATTGACGTGATGTGGCAAAGTTTAATGATGGGAGCTAGCCGGGTACCCAGGCCCTTTAATGATGGGAGCTAGCCGGGTAGCCAGGCCCGGGGATCCCCTTTTTAATGTATGATTATGAGCTATGGGTCCATGTGATCACGACATGGTGAAGTGGCATAGTAGATGCTTGGGATCTTGAGTTAAGGTCGGGTGAACCGCACCGCCGTGTACGTTGGTTATTTCGACTGATCAGTCACATGCTCGCTCGCATCCACTGATACGACTCATACGTTTTTCATGTTACGTTATGTCATGCCTTATGTACGCTATATGTTATGATATGTTATGAAATGTACGAACAAGGTTTTAAGATCATCCATGCATGCATGTTTTAAAGTTACGTTATTACAAGTATGTGCTTTCATGCGACTTTATGTATATATATCTTGTTATTTTAAAGATAGAGCATACTGAGCCTCTAGGCTCACTAGGTTTAAATGGTGCAGGTGATGACCCTGTTGATTTCATGCCGACCGGTAGTGACGACCTCTGAGCGCCTGTTGTAGCAGTACCCCGTGACCACTATGATGTTCTTTATTTTTTTTGATACATTTTTCAGATTATTGAGTTGAGCATGTTCATGTTCAGTACTTTTACTCAGTCTGTTTTTTAAACAGTATGAATGATTTTATGTTTTAAAATATTTATTTACTTCTATTTCAAGTATTATTGAGAAAATGATTTAAAAGGGAACGATACCTATTAGTTATTTTGTCAGGGATTCATGTTTATGTTCACATGCTGCATGTTTTTTTCCTACATGAGTTTGGCCTTAGAATTTTAAGAGTTAGACGCTTAGTCATGCACTTAAATTTACGTGATAAGGTTTTGGTGTATCCGTATGCCTCCCAGACGCGATTGGACCCAGCAGGATGATTCTACGCCTCCTCCTCCTCCCTCACCTCCTCAGTTGACACCGTATGAGAGGGCTAGCATGGATATGCTAGCAAGAATTACCATGATGTTAGAGAGACATTCGGAGCGATCTGGGAAGCCGCACGAGGAGGATGTGGCTGAGCGGTCCGCAAGCAGGGACCCAAGGAATTTGCTGGGTTGGATCTAAGTAGAACTGCTAGATCTTCTAGAACTGGCCTTGAGAACTTTTACAGATAGGACTAGCGAACTTAGAAATGTCTTAGGCTTATAACTGTTTTTTGGGGTTTAGTATGACCGTAAACGCTTACCTATGTGACGTTTTTGTTTCAGGCGAGATTCATGTGCTAGGTGTCACTACACTTGCTTTGCTAGACTCAGGGGCGACCCACTCGTTTATTTTGAGTGCGTTCACACAGAGGATGGGTATTGTTCCGGAGAGCTTGGGATTAGCTCTCGTCGTGACGGTTCCGTCAGGAGAGGATTTGACGATGACCAGCGTCGTGCAGGGATTGATGATGATGTTTCAGGATCATGCGGTCAGAGCGGATTCGGTCGTTTTGCCAATGTCAGGATTCGACCTCATCCTAGGTATGGATTGGCTGACGGAGTTTGGAGCGATGATCGACTTTCAGCGGAGGATAGTGACAAACAGGCCGCCAGGACAGGAGTCATTTGAGGCAGCGAGGAGACCGCAGAAGCCCAGATTCATATCTTTTTTGCAGGCCAGGAAGCTAGTTGAGCTCGGATATCAGGCATTATTGGCCAGTGTTACCGCTACAGGAGGTTCAGCAGGCCCTTCACTGTCTGATGTGGAGGTAGTCAGAGATTTTGCAGATGTTTTCCCTGATGATGTAGTGGGAGTTCCACCGGAGCGGGAGGTAGAGTTTTCTATCAAGCTAATGCCAAGTACAGTGCCTATCTCTAAGGCACCGTATCGTTTGGCTCCTAGGGAGATGAAGGAGGTGAAGGAGAAGATACAGGAGTTGCTCGACTAAGGATTCATACGCCCTAGCTTTTCTCCATGGGGCGCGCCAGTTCTATTTGTGAAGAAGAATGATGGCATCATGAGATTGTGTATTGACTACCGAGAGCTGAACAAAGTTACAGTGAAGAATAAGTTCCCACTCCCGAGGATAGAGGATTTATTCGATCAGTTGCAGGGAGCTTTGTTGTTCTCGAAGAGTGATTTGAGATCTGGCTACCATCAGTTGAGGGTTCGAGAGGAGGATGTGTCCAAGACTGCTTTTCGGACACGTTACGGCCACTATGAGTTCTTGGTGATGTTGTTTGACCTGACGAACGCCCCAGCGATTTTCATGGATTTGATGAAAAGGGTCTTCAGACAATACTTGGACCAGTCCATTATAGTTTTCATCGAAGACATTTTGGTCTATTCGAGGAACTTGGAGGAGCATAGACAGCACTTGCAGGCGGCTTTGCAGACATTGAGAGAGCACAGATTGTATTCCAAGTTCAGAAAGTGCAAGTTTTGGCTTGAGCAGGTGGCATTCGTAGGGAATATTGTGTCGAGAGATGGGATTTTAGTTGACCCATCGAAGGTGGAGGCAATACAGAACTGGGGGATTCCAAAGAATGCAGCAGAGATTCATAGTTTCTTGGGGTTAGCAGGATACTACGCAAGTTTATCAAAGGCTTCTCTTCGATTTCAGTGCCCTTGACAGCCCTGGCCAAGAAGATGCAAAGTATGTTTGGAGTCTCGAGTGCCAGAGTAGTTTTGATCAGCTGAAGGAGGCCCTCACTTCAGCACCAGTGGTAGCGATGCCAGTGGATCACGAGGAGTTTGCAGTTTATACGGATGCTTCCCTGAGAGGGTTAGATGCAGTTCTGATGCAGGGAGGCAAGGTTATCGCATATGCGTCAAGGCAGTTGAAGAGTTATGAGCATAAGTATCCGACGCATGATCTGGATCTTGCAACAGTAGTGTTCGCACCTGAAGATTTGGAGACACTACTTGTACGGGGAGAAGTGTCAGATTTCCACCGACCACCAGAGCCTCAAATACTTCTTCACCTAGAAGGGGTTGAACATGAGGCGGCGCAGATGGCTAGAGTTGGTGAAGGACTATGACTGTGATATTAGCTACCATCCGGGTAAGCTAATGTGGTGGCAGACGCTTTGAGCCGGAAGACTGCAGTAGTGGCGTGTTTATCAGTTGAGAAGCCACTATAGGCTGAGATATAGAGGTTTGGACTGGAGTTTTATTCAGGAGGTGGAGCACCGAGTTTGGCAGCGCTCACAGTTCAGCCGACTCTTCGAGAGAGGATTAGATATGGGAGGGCCTCTAATGAGCAGTTACAACAGCTTCCAGAAACAAATCAGCGTATTTTCTTTACAGCTTTCAGTATTTGCATTCATACGCATAGCATATTTACTCGCACAAAACTGTTTAAAAACGCCTTCGAATTTAAGAATTCAGGTTGAGTTATTTTCGCATGATTTACATTCATTACTCAATCTGTAACTCGATGCACAAGTATTCAAGAACACTGAGCTATTGCATCTCAAGTTAAAATAACCAGATCGTTCGGTTTCGTATCGAGCTGGTTTAAGCATCCAGCTGGAACCAGCGTGTTTAGCGCTAGCTATCTCATAGAGCTGGTTTCAACAACCAGCTGAAACATACCTTCTGGCTTCACGTTTTGGATAAATGAACCATAATCAGAATCGCCAAAAGGTATGAAATTAAATGAGCCATAATCAAAATCACCAAATGGTATCAAAATCTCAAGTTCGATTATGTGAAGATGATTACGATGAACTTATTTATGTAAAAATTATTGTTTCTTTCATTGTCACATCGTCCTAAAGGATAAACTAAGTTTGAATCATATAATATCGAAAGTATATTTTCCCAGTCAAAAGTTAATCAAAGTGTAATAGTCTGGTGGGATAGAATATGCTGAGTGAAAAATTTCACCACTAAACTAATAATTATGATAACATTAATAGATGATGGGAGGAAGTAAAAGTAAGGCTTGCAAAGCAAATCTGACAAATCTTTACTTTAAAAAAATTCTAATCTTCGTTCATCCTGTTGGCAACCGCGGCGGATCCGGATCACGCCTCCCGGCGAGGCAGCGGAAGAACAAAATTTTGCCGGGAGACGATCAATACAATTACAATAACAAACAATCTCTGACATTCATAGGACGTTTAGATTGCTACCTTGCTGACAACTCGTGTCTGGCTCCGACCAGTTTCTCGAGGAAATCGGCACTTCACGGTAGATGGCGGTAGACTACGTCAATCAGGTCCACGACCGGATGAGAGACTCCTTCGTCAGCCTACACTAGAAGGCCTGACGAGATCGGCGCGGACGGATTCTCCTCGAAATATTGGCCAGAACAATTTCCGACGAATGGCGGCGGCGGCGTGAGAGAGAGGAGGGAGGCGGCACTTATTGCTAGGTTTAGGGTTTAGTTGTATCAAGTTGTGTCATTAGCTTAAAGCCTAAGTCTATATTAAATAGACTTAGTGATGGATTTGGATCCGGCCCAACGGGCCCGGGTCCAACGGATGAACATTCGGTTCATCCCCATCACCGAGACTTCATCATAACTCCGATCTCCGATCAGATCGGACCGATCGACTCAGTTTCCAAAACTGAACACTATAATCTGAAAAACCATTTTTCAGAACCCCAGTGCAAAATGACCGTTTTGCCCCTCAACAGCGGGAAATCCCGATTTGACCCCTGTTGACTTTTAGGAAGTCGCACTCCCCAAAATCCTCTTCTCATGCTCAACACATTGAGCTCAGTATCCGTACGGGAATCTTGAATCCAGTACTTGTGTGACCCTCAATGGTTCAGGGATACAACTAGCCATGGGCCCACAACCATTGCGGCTCCGGAATCACAATTCCGGACTTGCCCAACGGATCATGGTAAGAGTGTCTAGCAACATCGCCCCATAATCCCCTAGGTATCACTGATAGTGCCTGCAAGAACCAGTTGGTCGTGGTTAGCGTACAGTACGGTCCTTTCAATCCATATATCCCGATCAGATCAACGACCATTGGTAAATCGAGAGTCGCTATAGATCCGATAGCTATGCATACATCTTAGAGATCGAATAGTGACATCGCGAGTGTAACTAGGTAAACACATTTACCTAAAACACTTCTAGTACTCTGGCCAGAGATTTATACACTATTTTCCCCTCAGATAGCATAGGATATCCACGCATGTCTGCGAGCGGTGAATCCTCGACAACGATGCATCGACTCCTACATGCATCGGGGTCTCACCCAATCCCGCCGCCTGATGACCCCAAGTGAGTCGGCAAACGAGTCAAAGTGAGACGCCTATCATATAGAGTCTCAATGACGTTTCGAGTCGTGAGGACTAATCAGTACAACCAAGACCTCGGACTTATCCACTCGACAAATGGTAACCACTTGGAAAGTCCGAACGAGGGTAGTTCGATAGATCACCAGGTCACTATCTATCAGCATGCTCAGAACATCACAATTTTTCCTACCAATGAAACATGGTACTTCGCATCGCAGATACTAGTCTCGAGCTCGGGCGGCCTTATCCTCATTTTGACGGCCCAATCGACTAGGAACATGTTCAGAATACACAGTGACTATTAGATGTGTTTCATGATAGTCGTTATACCCACTATCACATCTAACATACACTTTAGTGCATTCTAGGTCTTTACTCAATTCAATTGTTAATCATCATAAAACACAATGAAAGTAAAGAATGCCATGTAAATAAGCTTGTCATACACAAGAGTCTATAAACCCACACGCCACAAGTTGGCTAGTTGGGCATCTACTCTAACAATCTCCCACTTGCCCTAAAGCCAACTACTCATCACACGCAGTCCCATTGTTTCGTGATGTTTTTCAAACAACGGTCCAGGCAAGGGCTTTGTAAGTGGATCAGTAACGTTGTCCGCAGAGGCGACTCTCTCAACTGCTATGTCACCTCTAGCCACAATATCCCGGATTATGTGGTATTTCCTCAGTATGTGTTTGGATCTTTGGTGAGACCTAGGCTCCTTTGCTTGTGCAACGGCACCCGTGTTATTGCAGTACACCGGGACTGGACCAACTCCATTAGAAATGACGCCCAACTCTTGGACGAAATTCCTTATCCAAACAGCCTCCTTAGCAGCAGCTGATGCTGCGATGTACTCAGCCTCAGTGGTTGAATCCACGATGGTGTCTTGCTTGGAACTCTTCCAAGAGACAGCACCACCATTGATCATGAATACAAATCCAGAGGTTGATTTCGAATCATCCACATCACACTGGAAGCTAGAATCAGTGTAGCTTTCCAGCTTCAGTTCACCACCCCCATATACCATGAACATATTCTTAGTCCTTCGCAAGTACTTAAGAATATCCTTCACAGCCTTCCAATTCAATTGGCCGGGGTTGGCCTGGTAGCGGCTCATGACACTCAGAGCATATGCAACATTCGGTCTAGTCGAGATCATGCCATACATAATACTACCTATTGCCGAGGCATAAGGCACACATGTCATACTCTCTATCTCCTCATCAGTCTTCGGACACATAGACTTAGATAGAGTGACCCCGTGACACATAGGTAGGTGTCCTCTCTTGGACTCTTCCATAGAGAACCTCTTAAGTATGGTATCGATGTAGGTAGCTTGGGTGAGTCCGAGCATCCGTTTAGATCTATCCCGATAGATCTGTATTCCAAGAATATAGGATGCTTCACCCATGTCCTTCATCGAAAATCTACTATACAACCATACTTTAGTTGACTGCAACATTCCTACATCATTCCCAATGAGTAGAATGTCATCAACGTAAAGTACTAGGAATGTTACAGCGCTTTTAACTACCTTCTTGTAAACACATGGCTCCTCGGGATTCTTGACGAAACCAAATTCCTTAATTGTTTCATCGAATCTCAGGTTCCAACTTCGCGATGCTTGTTTGAGACCGTAGATCGATCTCTGAAGCTTGCATACCTTATGCTCGCTTCCAACAGATGTGAAACCCTCAGGCTGCGTCATATAGATCTCTTCCTTAATGTTTCCATTAAAAACACAGTTTTCACATCCATTTGCCATATCTCATAGCGTACCATGCGGCTATGGCTAACAAGATTCTAATTGACTTGAACATTGCGACTGGCGAGAAGGTTTCATCATAGTCAACACCTTGCCTTCGAGTGTAACCTTTCGCGACCAGTTTCATCATAGACCTTGCCTTTGAGTGTAACCTTTCGCGACCAGTCGTGCCTTGTAGGTCATTACCTTACCATCAGCCTAACCTAAG
>KV016731.1:3277-31148 GCA_001598015.1 Dorcoceras hygrometricum
TCCCCCCCCCCCCCCCTTCTGAACTCCTGTTTACTTAGTGATCCTATTTCTGGGACCATCATAAGTGCTCTGAAGAGTTTTCAAGATCTGCTTATGCGGAAATATATCAGCTGGTGCTTTGTTTTTAAATGATTTGAGCTTACATTATAAAATATAGGGAGAGTAATAATGTGAGGGTTGTGAAATTAGATTTGTGATTAATTGAGTTGAATTTGGAATTAATCACGTGTATTTAGAGGATTATGCGAAAGAAATATGGTTCCTGCTGATTCTTCAGTCGCAGCGCTAGTGTAGGAAACAAGAAATATCGAATTTGGTGAAGTCAACGCTAGTCAACGGTACTGTAGCTATCTGCTGGTGTTTGCATCGGTAGGGTGAAGTAGGCGTGACGCGTTGCATCTGCTGGTTTTAGTTCGTTTCGAAGGGTTGCTGCTGGCCGATATTGCTTTTGGCGCGAGAATGTAGGAGTGACCAGCTGCTTAACGCTTGCGTGTGCCTTGCGTCATAGTGAGAAAACCAGCAGCAGGAGTTTCCCATATGCAACTGCGGGTGTTGCATGCGTCGTCGTTTTGTGAAGCGTCTATTACGCACGTGGTAACCAGCTACGGGAGTTTTCCTTGTGTACCTGCTGGTTTTGTAAGTGCGTCGACTGGATTTATTTGTGTAGGCGCGGCGACGTCGTTTGATTAAGTTAAAACGCTGCGTTTGGGATGTTGCAGCTGGAACCAGTCGTTGGTTGTTATGAAAAGGTCTGCTGCCTGCTGATTTAACGCTACGGCGTCGTTTTGTTTAGTTGGAGCCGTGTCGTTTCGAGATTGTAGTTTTTGCATATAGCATTTGATTGCTTCTGCTGGCTTTTAACGAAAGAAAGAGTTGGTACCTACTGGTCGATACCTGCTGGTCTTGTCGACTGAATTGCTGATCAGCAGACGTTGGATTTGGGAGATTATAAATGGAAGTGTCGCTCGACACTTAGGATTATTTTGAACCAGCCATTCCTCATCTCCTCTTTTCCAAACCCTCGATTATCTACTGTTCACCGTCACTTTCAATCGCCATTTTCCGTCGATTCCAGCCTCTGCTTTTGACGTTCTTGGTGGCGCTGGACTCCTTGAGACTTGCTCTTCCCATTGATATTAGTTTGGAAGCTAGGAGCAACGAGTTGAGAAATCCCGAAGGCCCTGCGCGTACGTGAATTGCTGTTGCAGTGAGCAGATTTGATCTTCGGTTTCCTTGAGCTTTTGGGGTGAGCATTTCTCGTAGATTTGAGTTTTGTTCTGGTAGTTGATGCCTACGTACAAGTGTAGAACTTGCGTATAGCTTCTGGCCGTAGGATTAGCGTGTGGTTATAGCAGAGTTGAGCTAAGATTTTGAGTACCTGTAACAGATTTCAGCATTCCAGGAAGTCCCTGCTGCGTGAATTGAACCAGGAGAAATCTGGTTGCTTGGCCGTGTGTTGCCGTGACTTTGTTGAGAAATCTTTTAGGTAAACTGAAGAAGAAAGGTACGAATCGAGCAGCCCTTAGCAGTTTGCCCATGAACGTGCGTATATTTCAGGCTATGGATTCGTGAGATGACTGTCTTATGATTTGCGTGAATCTGGAAATTGAATTTAATTGAATTGATTGAATTATGTTCCTGTTTCACGTATTATGAGCTGTATGCATTGAGCATTTATATTGATTGGCATACATGCATTGTGAGGATTGAGAAGTTAGATTAGTGATTAATTGATTTGATTTGGGATTAATCACGTGTGTTTTGAGGAATTTGCAAAAGGATTGAAGTTCCTGCTGATTTCGAATGTTGCGTTGAATTTTTGGAGAATTATATCGTAGCAAATTTTGGTGCAAAGCAGTTAATAGCACGCTACTGTAGCGGAGTCAACGCTGGTCAAAGTTACTGTAGCCCCTGCTGGTGGAATTGGAATCAGCAGATATGGTGACATCAGCGTGACGCATGAAGATCTGCTGGCTTTGGTATGAATTGAAGTTGCTGCTGGCAGACATCGCGCGTAGCGTGAGATTGAGCGAGGAAGTGACGCGTGTTAGTCAACATTTTGGAATGATTGACTATTGAATTCAGCAGATGCGCTTGTGAGCAGTGATCAGCAGATGGCTTGTGGAATTAGTTGCAAGAGCTATCGATAGTTGTGGTGACGTAGGCGTGACGTATTACTTGCTGCTGGTAGTAGTTGCGTTTTGTTGGTTGCTGCTGATCAGCAGGCGCACTTATGCAAGTGCGTTGAGAAGTGACGTCGTTTGGATTAGTAGATGCGTCGTCGTTTGGAGTGATTTCTCGCGACCAGCTGATAGATTGTTTTGAAGAGAGAGCTGTTAACAACTCTTGGTTGTTTTTGCTAGCGAGAGCTGTTGTCAGCTGGTGGTTGCTACGGCGTCGTTTTGATAAGTTGGAACGGTGTCGTTTTGAAGGTTTTCGTGCGATTGTTGTTTAAATCGTTCCTGCTGAATTTTACGAAAAGAAAAGATAGAAATGTTGATTGACACTTAGAAATATTTTGAACCAGCCATATCTTATATCTTCTTCTCCAAACCCTCGTCGAACTACTGTTCACCGAGACATTTCTTCCCTAGATTTCCATCGCATCCAGCCTTTGTTTCTGGAGATCTTTGTGGCGCTGAATTCCCCTTGCTTAGCTCTTTCGTTTGCTACCCATTTGAGAAGTTGATTTGCGCTGGAAGTGGAAACGCGAAGCTGCTGGACTTCGAAGCCTTTGAGAAAAGTCTGTGCGTGCGTTCTTCTGCTAGCGTGAGCTTTTGGGTGAGCAATTCTTGTGGTTTGAGCTCGGTTTTTAGTAGCCTAAGTCGGCATAGAAGTGTAGAGTTTGGATTAGCTTCTGACAGTAGGTTTAGCGTGATTATGATTAAGAATTGAGCTAAGATATTAGCTATGTTGTAACAGATTTCAGCTTCCAGGAAGTGTCCTGCTGCGGGATTTGAGCCAGGAGGAGTTTGTAGGTAATTCGAAGGAGGAAAGGTACGAATTGAGCAGCTCTTAGCAGTTTGAGCGTGAACATGTCTGTTCTTCGATGTTGTGAACTGCTGCTATATGATTTACGTGAACATAGATGATGAAATTGATTGTGTTCTGTTTTGTTTCACGTATTGTATATTGTATGCATCCAGCATGGTTATTGAATGACATTCATTGCATACATCTTGAACCTGAATTGATAATTGAATTGATTACCTGATTGGGTGCCACGTTGTGACTGGCCGACTGTTGAGTCGTGTCCGAGGAGTCCAACGCTATCGTCGGAGCGGTGACTACCGGATGCGAGTGTCTACCACCGAGCTGTGATGGGCTGACGGGCCCCGATGATCACGGACCGATGATTTCCACCGGCTGATTGGCTGTGTGGTATAGAGGCTTGATTTGAGTTGCCAGTTGATAGACTGGTCTAGCTATCCGATTTCTTGATAGCCCTCATGCATTCATAGCATTGATTTATAGTATGTTGCATGTTTATCTGCTTTGATAGCTCTTCGTACTGAGGCTTGACCTCGTATTTGTTTCCTGCTTTTGTTTTGTTTGGGTCTGTGTTGCCCATTTGCAGGAGCATTAGGTAATCAAGCTGGACCGAGTGGAAGTTCAGTTGGTCGATCCCCGCGTCCCTGAGTCCCAGTTTATATATATGATATGTATTGAACCGGGGGATGCCCCGTGTTATCATGTATTGGGGATTTGTTTTGGTTGATATACTTGTTGTGTTGGAATTGAATCAACTCGTATTTTATTATTGCTATTTTGAATGTATGATTTGAAGTTCAGGCCCATTGTATTTCGAAAAATTTTTAAGCCCTGATTTTAAGCTTCCGTGATTGTGCGCTTATTATGTGTTAATTGTTAGTAATTAGCACGGGGCCTGACATGCATACATATTGGGCTTTGACAGATTTGATTGACGACCCGAGCCATGTTGGAGCTGGCCAACAGATGTGTTGTGCACCAGTCCAACGCTATCATCCGAGTTGTGATGGGCTGACGGGCCCGATGATCACGGACCGATGATTTCCCGATTGATTGGCCGTGGTATAGAGGCGACCTGATATGTTCTGCCGGTTGATACACTGCCTAGCTGACTGATTTCCTTGGCAGCCCTCATGCATTCATAGCATTGATTTATAGCATGTTGCATGTTTATCTGCTTTGATAGCTCTTCGTACTGAGGCTTGACCTCGTACTTGTTTCCTGATTTTGTTTTTGTTTGGGTCTGTGTTACCCATTTGCAGGAACTTCAGGTAACCAAGCTGGACAGAGTGGAAGTTCAGCTGGTCGATCCCCGTGGCCCTGAGTCCCAGTCTATATATGATATGTATTGAACCGGGGGATGCCCCGTGTTATCATGTATTGGGGATCTGTATTTGATTGATATTATGTTGTTACCTGTTGCATATGAGTTTGAGTCAACTCATATTTTGAGTATTGAATATTTTGAATGTATGATTTGAAGTTCAGGCCATTATATTTCGAAAAATTTTTAAGCCCTGATTTTAAGCTTCCGTGTTTATGCGCTTATTATGTGTTAATTGTTAGTAATTAGCACGGGGCCTGACATTTTTGGTATCAGAGCTTAAACTGGGATAAGCTCGATTCTTTGGATCACACTCGAGTCTAGGCACAGAGTTTTGATTTGATTTTTATTGCCTCTGTGACTTATGTGATCTATTATCTGTCTTGTTATTCTATCTGCTGTGAGATCTTACCTCTAGGCTTGTTTAGATGCCTCCGAGATGAGAAGGAGGTAGGAGGACTAGACGTTCCGTGGAGGGGTCTAGATCAGGTAGTGATGACGACGCTCAGGTTGAGGACGTCACTAGGCAGATAGGTGGAATGGAGTTGGTCTTAGCCCGATTTCAGCGGACGAACCCACCGACGTTTGCCGGTACTGAGGGTGGTGCTAGGGCCGAGGCGAGGCTTGTTCAGATGGAGGATTTATTTGATTCCTTGGAGTACGCTCCGGAAAAGAGACTGAAGTTGGCAGTGCTGCAGCTGCGGGATGATGCACAGCGCTGGTGGAAAGGAACTTCTAGGATGCTTCGAGATAGTGGGACGATACTCACCTGGGATGGTTTTTGTGAGGCTTTTCGACAGGAATACACTCCAGAGTCCTATTTCGCCAGCCGAGAGCGTGAGTTTGATAACCTGAAGCAGGGTGACATGCGTGTGGCCGAGTATGCGAGGCGGTTTTCTGTGCTTCTAGTGTACATGCCAGCCGTGGCGAACCAAGAGCGAACGAAGAGGAACAAGTTCTTGAAGGGCTTGAGACATGATCTTTACCGGATGGTGTTGTCTGGGTCTCCGGTGACTTTCATGGAAGTTGTGAACAATACGGTTGATATCGAGGAGAGTTTGATGGATCCCGAGGCTCCAGTGCATCAGACGACCGCACGTGCTTCTCAGCCAGCTCAGGCGGTGTCGTATTCGTATCAATCTCCTCAGGGGTCACAGCAGTCGAGTCGCCAGCAGTTCCGACCACGAGGGAAGCAATTCAAGAAGAAGGGCCATTCGAGTTCCTCTGGTTCCGTGAGCTCTGGTTCTGGCAGTGATTCAGGTAGTGGTTCTGGCGGCGGATTTTGTAGTCAGTGCGGAGGGAGACATGAGGCTTCGCAGTGTCGTGGAGTTAGAGGACTCTGGAATCTTTGTGGTCAGCCGGGACATTTCGCTAGAGCGTGTCCTTCGATTGGAGGGCGATCTACTGGTCAGTCACAGCAGGGTTCCGCTACTGGTTCTTCTCAGCGACAGCAGCCTTTGGAACAGTCCCAGCGATCTGGTTTTCAGTCTTGTGATCCGTCTCGTTTTGGAGGACCTTCCCGACCCCCGTTTCAGATTCCCCAGCAGGCGCAGGCGAACGCCTTGACGATGGATCAGGCTGAGGAGAAGCCGGGCATGGTGATTAGAAGTACATGCTCTATTTATGATTATCCTGCGAGAGTCTTGTTTGACACTGGTGCATCACACT
This sequence comes from Dorcoceras hygrometricum, assembly GCA_001598015.1. Lineage (NCBI taxonomy): Eukaryota > Viridiplantae > Streptophyta > Magnoliopsida > Lamiales > Gesneriaceae > Dorcoceras > Dorcoceras hygrometricum. The sequence goes on from KV016731.1 coordinate 9,261, forward strand.
CTTTTATATCTGAGATGTTTGTGTTTGAGCGTGGGTTGAGTTCTTCCCACTGTGTGATGTTGTTTCTGTGTCTACCCCTGCTGGTGTGAATCTGTGGTCTCGAGAGGTTGTGGTAGATTGCCTGATTAGGTTTGATGAGCATGTTTTCGTGACCAATTTGATTGTTTTGGGGATTAGAGATTTCGACTGTATTTTTGGAATGGACGTATTATCTAGCTATAAGGCTACCGTTGATTGCTTCCATGGTGTGGTGAGATTTTGCCCTGATACGGGTGAGTGGTGGGATTTCTACGGCATGGATTCGAGGTCGAAGATTCCCCTAGTGTCCGCTATGGAGATGTTTAGCCTGCTATCGCTAGGTAATGCAGGATTCATGATCTACGCACTTGATTGTTCCAAGGAGCAGCGATTAGAGTTGCGCGACATCCCCGTCGTTCGAGAGTTTCCCGACGTGTTTCCAGATGAGATTCCTGGATTCCCTCCTCGACGTGAGATCGACTTCAGTATTGAGTTGGTGCCCGGTATCGCCCCGATTTCTAGAGCTCCTTACCGGTTGGCGCCCGCAGAGTTGAAAGAGCTGAAGGAACAGTTGAGTGATCTCTTGGAGAAAGGCTTCATCAGACCGAGCATGTCGCCTTGGGGAGCTCCGATTCATTTCGTGAAAAAGAAAGATGGCACTATGAGGATGTGTGTGGACTTCAGACAGTTTAATAAAGCAACGGTGAAAAACAAGTATCCTTTGCCGAGGATTGATGACTTGTTCGATCAGTTGCAGGGATCGGTTGTTCACTCAAAGATTGACTTGCGCTCTGGTTATCACCAGTTGAGAATTAGAGACGCTGATGTGGCAAAGACAGCCTTCCGGACTCGATATGGGCATTTTGAGTTTCTTGTCATGCCGTTTGGATTGACGAATGCCCCCGCTGTCTTTATGGATTTTATGAATTGCGTCTTCAGCTATTATATCGATAGGTTCGTAATCGTCTTCATAGATGACATCTTGGTGTACTCTAGGAGCAAGAGAGAGCATAAGGAGCATTTGAGCCTAGTATTGCGGAGATTGAGAGACTCGCAGCTCTATGCCAAATTCAGCAAGTGCGAGTTTTGGCTCGATAGGATTATCTTTTTGGGTCACGTGATTTCAGCACAAGGGATTTCTGTAGATCCGAGCAAGGTCGAAGCAGTGCTTAACTGGGAGAGACCTCGAAACGTTTCAGAGATCCGTAGTTTGTTGGGGTTGGCCGGCTACTATAGGCGTTTCATTGAGAAGTTTTCTTCGATAGCCAGGCCTATGACGCAGTTGACTGAGAAAGATAAGAGATTTGTATGGACTGATGAGTGTGAGTACAGTTTTCAGACGCTGATGGAGAATTTGACTACTGCTCTTGTCTTGGCCCTACCGTCTGGATCTGGAGGTTTCGTGGTGTGCTCCGATGCTTCTCTGAATGGTTTAGGGTGTGTTCTGATGCAGAACGGGTACGTGATTGCATATGCGTCTCGACAGCTGAAGCCTCACGAGACGAGGTACCTGGTTCATGATTTGGATTTGGCTTCGATAGTGTTTGCCTTGAAGATTTGGCGGCATTATCTCTATGGTGAAGAATTTGTGGTATACACCGACCACAAGAGCAGTTGAGTACTTCTGGTTGGCGATTCCAGCCGGGTGACAGTATTTCTTTGTTTCTTCTCTTCAGGTGGAACCACAGATTGTGATGAACATCAGGGAGGCACAGAGTACCAACCCCTATATCCATGAGTTGAGGATTAAGGCGCAGTCAGGTCAGTCTGATGATTTTTCTGTTGCTTCTGATGGATTTTTGAGGTTCAGATGGAGATTAGTAGTTCCGAACATGATTGATTTGAAGGAGACCCTCATGAACGAAGCACATTGTAGTCGGTACAGTGTGCATCCAGGTGAGCGAAAGATGTACCATGCCTTGAAGTCTCACTACTGGTGGGCAGGTATGAAGAGCGATATTTCTGCTTTTGTTGCTAGATGTCTGAATTGCCAGCAGGTCAAGGCTGAGAGGATGAGACCTGGTGGTTTGCTGCAGAGCTTGGAGGTGCCCCAATGGAATTGGGAGCACATCGCCATGGATTTCGTGACTCATCTACCTCGATCGAGTAGGGGATGCGATGCGATCTGGGTTGTGATTGATAGACTCTCGAAGTCAGCCCATTTCATTCCCTATGATGTGACGTGTTCGATGAAAAAGATAGCGAAGTTGTACATCGACCATGTGGTTAGATTGCATGGAGTTCCGGTTTCGATAGTGTCCGACAGAGATCCGAGGTTCACTTCACGATTTTGGAAGAGTCTGCAAGCAACAATGGGTTCGAGATTGGCGATGAGCACAGCCTATCACCCACAGACAGACGGACAGTCTGAGCGGACTATCCAGACTTTAGAGGATATGTTGCGAGCAGTGGTGATGGATTTCAGTGGTGGCTGGCAGGATTCGTTATCTCTAGTGGAATTTTCTTATAACAACAGATTCCAAGAAACTGTCGGTATGACACTGTTTGAAGCTTTGTATGATAGAAAATTCAGATCGCCGATATGTTGAGAACAAGTTGGGAAAGACAGTTGTCGACACCCGAGTTTGTACAGGTGATGAGAGATCAGCTTGATCTGACCCAAAGAGGATGAAGGCAGCACGAGATTGCCAAGCCATTTATTGGAATAAAAGGCGTAGATCTTTACAATTTCAGGTTGGTGATCAGGTATTCCTAAAGGTTTCTTCGTTTAGAAGCACCATGAGGTTTGGACTCAAAGGAAAGTTAGCTCCTAGCTACATAAAACCGTATGAGATAGTTGAGTGGATCGGCTCTTTGGCGCATCGTTTGCACTTGTCTCCTGAACTGTCTATGATGCACGATGTGTTTCATGTGTCCATGCTACGGAAGTATGATCCTGATCTATCCCATGTTTGAGAGTTGATGAGGTGGAGCTAGACCAGAGCTTGAGTTATGTTGAATATCCATGGTGTTGATTTGCATGATTGATTGTTTTCTTCCCTGAGTTTGCCTTTGATTTCGAGGACGAAATCCCTTAAGGTGGGGAGAATGTGAGGGTTGTGAAATTAGATTTGTGATTAATTGAGTTGAATTTGGAATTAATCACGTGTATTTAGAGGATTATGCGAAAGAAATATGGTTCCTGCTGATTCTTCAGTCGCAGCGCTAGTGTAGGAAACGAGAAATATCGAATTTGGTGAAGTCAACGCTGGTCAACGGTACTGTAGCTACCTGCTGGTGTTTGCATCGGTAGGGTGAAGTAGGCGTGACGCGTTGCATCTGCTGGTTTTAGTTCGTTTCGAAGGGTTGCTACTGGCCGATATTGCTTTTGGCGTGAGAATGATTGAGGAAGCGACACGTGTTGGTCAACGTTTTTGAGTGTTGACTAGGGGATTCAGCAGTTGTGTTAGATAGGAGTGACCAGCTGCTTAACGCTTGCGTGTGCCTTGCGTCATAGTGAGAAACCAGCAGCAGGAGTTTCCCATATGCAACTGCTGGTGTTGCATGCGTCGTCGTTTTGTGAAGCGTCTATTAGGCACGTGGTAACCAGCTGCGGGAGTTTTCCTTGTGTACCTGCTGGTTTTGTTAGTGCGTCGACTGGATTTATTTGTGTAGGCGCGGCGACGTCGTTTGATTAAGTTAAAAATCTGCGTTTTGGATGTTGCAGCTGGAACCAGTCGTTGGTTGTTTTGAAGAGGTCTGCTGCCTGCTGATTTAACGCTACGGCGTCGTTTTGTTTTGTTGGAGCGGTGTCGTTTCGAGATTGTAGTTTCGAATACAGCATTTGATTGCTTCTGCTGGTTTTTAACGAAAGAAAGAGATGGTACCTGCTGGTCGATACCTGCTGGTCTTGTCGACTGAATTGATGATCAGCAGACGTTGGATTTGGGAGATTATAAATGGAAGTGTCGTTCGACACTTAGGATTATTTTGAACAAGCCATTCCTTATCTCCTCTTTTCCAAACCCTCGATTATCTACTGTTCACCGTCACTTTCAATCGCCATTTTCCGTCGATTCCAGCCTCTGCTTTTGACGTTCTTGGTGGCGCTGGACTCCTTGAGACTTGCTCTTCCCATTGATATTAGTTTGGAAGCTAGGAGCAACGAGTTGAGAAATCCCGAAGACCCTGCGCGTACGTGAATTGCTGTTGCAGTGAGCAGATTTGATCTTCGGTTTCCTTGAGCTTTTGGGGTGAGCATTTCTCGTAGATTTGAGTTTTGTTCTGGTAGCTGATGCCTACGTATAAGTGTAGAACTTGCGTATAGCTTCTGGCCGTAGGATTAGCGTGTGGTTATAGCAGAGTTGAGCTAAGATTTTGAGTACCTGTAACAGATTTCAGCATTCCAGGAAGTCCCTGCTGCGTGAATTGAACCAGGAGAAATCTGGTTGCTTGGCCGTGTGTTTCCGTGACTTTGTTGAGAAATCTGTTAGGTAAATTGAAGAAGAAAGGTACGAATCGAGCAGCCCTTAGCAGTTTGCGCATGAACGTGCGTATATTTCAGGCTATGGATTCGTGAGATGACTGTCTTGTGATTTGCGTGAATCTGGAAATTGAATTTAATTGAATTGATTGAATTATGTTCCTGTTTCACGTATTATGAGCTGTATGCATTGAGCATTGATATTGATTGGCATACATGCATACATATTGGGCTTTGACAGATTTGATTGACGACCCGAGCCACGTTGGAGCTGGCCAACATATGTGTTGTGCACCAGTCCAACCCTATCATCCGAGCTGTGATGGGCTGACGGACCCGAGGATCACGGACCGATGATTTCCCGGTTGATTGGCCGTGGTATAGAGGCGACCTGATATGTTTTGCCGGTTGATACACTGGCCTAGCTGACTGATTTCCTTGGCAGCCCTCATGCATTCATAGCATTGATTTATAACATGTTGCATGTTTATCTGCTTTGATAGCTCTTCGTACTGAGGCTTGACCTCGTACTTTTTTCCTGCTTTTGTTTTTGTTTGGGTCTGTGTTACCCATTTGCAGGAACTTCAGGTAACCAAGCTGGACAGAGTGGAAGTTCAGCTGGTCGATCCCCGCGGCCCTGAGTCCCAGTCTATATATGATATGTATTGAACCGGGGGATGCCCCGTGTTATCATGTATTGGGGATCTGTATTTGATTGATATTATGTTGTTACCTGTTGCGTTTGAGTTTGAGTCAACTCATATTTTAATTATCGATATTTTGAATGTATGATTTGAAGTTCAGGCCCATTGTATTTCGAAAAATTTTTAAGCCCTGATTTTAAGCTTTCGTGTTTATGCGCTTATTATGTGTTAATTGTTAGTAATTAGCACGGGGCCTGACAAATAATTTTGGAATTTCAGAGCATTGTTCAAAGAACGTGCAGTAATATGTCTTCTGACGAGCTGAAACAGATCTTGCAAGATTTGTGTGTAGGCCAAAACCTTTAATTCTGTTATGGGACAGACTTAAAGAGAAATGGAAGAAATTCTGTGAATTTCAGTGTTATTTATCTTTTAATCTTTAATAATTTGAGTAATATTTGAAGCACCATTTCAGTTTTTGACCTTGTCTTTGTGTTTTGTCAAATCTGATAGTTTTTGCAATCGTATCGATGCTACAAAATGTTTTTAAGTTTTAAAACTCATGTTATGAAGTGTAAGGGGTGTAATGTATTTTACATTTCAGATTTCATCTTCTATCGAGCTGACACAGATTTCGTGAAATCCGTGTGTATGCCATTTTCTCTATTTCTGGTTGTGCTGATAAATAGCACATGGGACAGCGATTGACAAACATGGAAGAAGTACTGTTAATTCAATTTACATTTATCCTCAAATCTAAATAACTGAGAATTTTCAGTAGCATTCGATCAGTTCTTTCAAAACACTTCATCTGTGCATATGGTTGTTCCCAAATCTGTTTTCCTTTTCCAAAATCTGAAAACCTCTGTTGCCACAGATCTTACTGTGTTTGTGTAGGGAGAGATTTGTTTTAAATCTTTCGGGGAAGACCAGATTTCGATCTCTTTCTGATTCCCACAAAAGGGAGAGAATTTGTTAGATCATGCATTTGTTATTCCAAGTTTTGTGTAAACCAAAAAGAGAGAGATTGTTGGATCTGGATAACAGATCCAGATCTGAGTTTTGAATTACACAAAACTTGTTATTGTGTTTCTAATGTTTCTACTAAGTGTGCAGATGTTAGCTGGGAATAAAACAAGAGAGATCTGGACAGAAGAGTGTTTATCAGAAAAGTTCACAGATGGATTAGCAACGTAGACAGAAGATAAGTGAATTGAAGATTTCAGCAGTCGTGACGTCATTCAATTTTATTGAAGATTTCAGTTGTAGTGACGTCATCCAAGTGTAGTGAAGATTTCAGAAGTCGTGACGTCATTGAGAGTTTCGCAGAAGATAAGAGAATTGAAGATTTCAGCAGTCGTGACGTCATCCAAGCTTATTGAAGATTTCAACAGTCGTGATGTCATCGAAAGCTGGGCAGCAGTGAGATGTATCAGATCTGATACAGTAACTCAATCAGATCTGATACTGTAGCAGACCAAGAGTTGAAAATAGTAAATCGCGATTTCGGAGGCCTAAACGAAAGAATTTGGCCGAAAAGCGTCTTAGGTCAACAGCGAAGCTGTTGAGTCTTGCTCGTTGGACCGTTTCGGAGGGAATAGCATTGGTCTCATGCGAAAATGTGAAGTCTGATCAGAGGTTTAGACAAGAGCAGTTGAGTCAGATATTGAAGACAAGAGATCTGGATCCAGCCATTAACAGAAGAACGATTCAGATGTGAGGATAAGCTGTGGAGGAGGAATCTGGATCAAGTGCGAAGAGAGATCTGATGTGAAGAGAGATCTGGATTCAGATGTGAAGAGAGGTCTGTTCAGCTATGAAGAAAAAGGTGAAGCAGTTGACAACAGATATGAAGATTAACTGGACCATAGAAGTCAACTGCTGAGCCTATTCATATGTGAATCTATCAGACTTATTCAGAAGTCAACAAAAGCTTATTCAGAAGACGACAAAAGCCTGTAAAGTAAGGGACACAAGGACAACTCTGTCGATACTTTACATAATACCTTTCAACTGCAAAAAACTTGTGTCCAACGGATTAATTTGAACAGAGGCTATTTATTCAAGAAGGATTGATGAAGATGATGATGCTAAAAAGAGAGAAAAACAGAGAGAAGATAGTGGGAAGAATTACAAAGAGGTGAAGTAGTCGACCACCATGGAGAAGAAGATAATTGCAAGTGTCGACTGCTGAACTCAATCAGCTTTGAGGAAGCTCTTCCCAGATGTGTGTGATTTTGTTTTGAGAGAGAGTTGAGCGTTCACTGTAAATCTCACACACACAAAGATTCACTCACACATATATGAGAGATGTGCGAAACAGAATAGTGAGTGAATCAAAACCAAAACCAAACACCAAATCCCATCCAAACACGAAGACGTTAAACTCTGTGTATGTAGCCTTTCTCACTGAGGCATAAAAGAAGTGATTGAGTGAACACAGCTGAGATCTGGTGTAGAGTCTAGGAGTTCAGATTTGGGCAGTTGGTAAGTCCCAAATCTGATTGGGTCTGCGGATCAAATTATTTTAGTAGAACCTTCCTGAAGAAGGAATAAGGGGAGACGCAGGATGTTATATCCGAACTTCCAGAAATAAACAGCTGGTATATTTATTTACAGCATTCCGCATTTACTGTTAGCACGCATTGCATATTGTTTAAAATCAGTTTTAACGAGTTTTAAAATTAGAGTTCAGTTTTGGATAATTCCGCTTGGTATTTTAATGCCAGTCCAGATCTGTTCTCGCTGCTCAAACGTTCAAGAACATTGAGCTATTGCAACTCAGTTTTTTAAATAGGCATTTTTTATATTAATCGATCCTCTCCAGATCTGTTCTCGCTGCTCAAACGTTCAAGAACATTGAGCTATTGCAACTCAGTTTTTTAAATAGGCATTTTTTTTATATTAATCGATCCTAACAAGTGGTATCAGAGCATGTTGTTCTTGAACGAGCATTTCTTTTAAAACGCATGTGCTATCTATTTTTAAAAGGTTTGAAAAGTTTTGAAAAGCTTATTTTATGAAGAAGTGGTGAGAAATGATTTTTGAACTTCAGTTTTTTTTTGTCGAGCTGACAGAATGCGCGAGTTCTGTGTGGATGCCAAGATCTTATTTTGGTTGGACTGTTTTTAGCACATGGGACAAAATAAGAGAAATGAAAGAGAATCTGGTAGTTCAGTTATCGTTTTATCCAAATCTGAATAAATTAAGTGATTCAGTAGCACGTGTTCTGTTTTGAAGCTAAAATTTATTTAAATGCTCTGAAGAGTTTCAAGATCTTTTATGCGGAAAAATATCAGCTGGTGCTTTGTTTTTAAATGATTTGAGCTTACATTATAAAAGATAGAGAGTAATAATTTTGGAATTGCAGAGCATTGTTCCAAAAGAACGTGCAGTAATATGTCTTTTGACGAGATGATACAGATCTTGCAAGATTTGTGTGTAGGCCAAAACCTTTAATTCTGTTATGGGACAGATTTAAGGAGAAATGTAGAAATTCTGTGAATTCCACTGTTATTTATCTTTTTATCTTTAGTAATTTGAGTAATATTTGAAGCACCATTTCAGTTTTGACCTTGTCTTTGTGTTTTGTCAAATCTGATAGTTTTTGCAATCGTATCAATGCTACAAAATGTTTTTAAGTTTTAAAACTCATGTTATGAAGTTTAAGGGGTGTAATGTATTTTAAATTTCAGATTTCATCTTCTATCGAGCTGACACAGATTTTGTGAAATCCGTGTGTATGCCATTTTCTCTATTTCTGGTTGTGCTGATAAATAGCACATGGGACAACGATTGAGAAACATGGAAGAAGTACTGTTAATTCAATTTACATTTTCCTCAAATCTGAATATATGAGAATTTTCAGTAGCATTCGATCAGTTCTTTCAAAATCACTTCATCTGTGTGAGACCTATGTTTTCTCAATCAGGTGTTGCTCGGGTTGAAACCAGCTGGTGGTAGATGCGTGAGTTGATGTCATCGAATTTGTCTAAGTGTTGGAATCAGCCGTTGAGATGCTATCAGATGTCGCGGGAGAGATATCTGTTCGGGTTTTGCATCATCGATGAGCGATCGCGTGAGCTGTTCGTATTTCAGACTTTGCGTGTTGGTAGAAAGCAGCAGCAATGCTGAAGTGGATTTCAAACGTTGGTATTTTAGTTGCGATGGTCAGCAGAGAGCGCTAAGGGACTCTGAAGCGACGACTTTGTGAAAAGGAACCAGCTTTTGGTTTCGCTAGTGTGTTTCTTAGCGGGTATCGAAACTACATCGTTTTGATAAGTTGGAACGACAACGTTTTAGGTGTAACGTTTAGTGTCAGCTGTTGGTCGCGTTAGACATCTACTGTTGAGGGATCTGATGTGTTGTTTTATTCTGCTGCTGGTTTGTTGATCAGCCGTTGGTAGCGAGGTGACGTGTCCCTCTGCGACATCGTTTGGTTAAGTTGGTGCGATGCCGTTTAGCCTTAGCTTTGTTTGAGAGATTCAGCTGTTTGTTCGATCAGCTGTTGGTTCAGCTTTGGTTGAGATAACAGCGATGACAACTGATTTTGTCGGTGGAATCTGTTCCTGTTTCTGTCAGCTGTTGAGAAATGTATTTAATAGAATACTTGGTCTTCGAATTAGTAACAGATCCCATACTTAGAATATTTTCCCGATTGTCAATCTCTGTTGCGAACCCTAGGTTACTATTCATCGCTATGGTTTTCTTCCAATTCCCGATGGAAGACAGATCTGTTGGAAGTAAGAGTTGAAGCTTTGGACTCCTCTTTATTCGGTGCTTTGTTGGATACCACTTTTGGATGTTGTGGTTGGCTGGAAGTAGAATCACGAAGCTGCTCAAACGTTTGTGTGTTGCGTCGTTCAGGTAGCGCTTCGAGTTAATTGATAAGATCTTACCATAGGCTTTGATTTGAGCTTCCTGTTGAGATAGAAAGGTAGGATTATCGCTGGTTGAGTGGTAGCTCCCAGCCTATGATTTTCTGTTAGCATTCCTGAGATTTATGCGTGCGTTGCTTAGCAGGTTTTGCACCAGATTTCTCGGGACCCCGTTGTGGTGAGCGTAACATATTCGAGGTTGTATTTCAGCATGATTATGGTTTGGATAAATTGTGAGGTTGCTGTTTGTGTGAATTGCCGTGTCTGGTTGATGTTGCATATGTTTTATGTTATCTGTTTTGTTAGCTGTTGCATACACGCATATTCCATTCAGCTGTTGCAGCCATGCCTTGTTGTTGTTTCTCTGTTTCTTACCAGGATGCGAGGGCGAGCGGCAATACCGCACTCTCATCTCCCTGCTGGGATCTGTTAGCTACCATGCGCCGAGTGGTTAACTACCACAGTTCATGGGTTGGGCAACGGCAAGCTGAGATGTTTGATGCATCTGGTATTCGGGTGTGGTGTAAATACGAGCGGGTAATTCCCGTATGCTTGTACACACACCAGTGTCCACCATTCGTTTCAGATTCTGTTGAGTTGTGCTTGAGTTCCTTGGCTCCCTTCTTCGGTTGTAGCCTTCGGCTGTTGTCTCGTTCTTCATGCATAGCATCTGCATTTTATCCTTTCTATGCATTGTTGATTTATAGTTGCTCTCCGTACTGGGGTTTGACCCCAATGTACCTCTAGGGCTTGTTTTGTTTTGTTTGCCTGTTTGTCGTTCAGGTTTCCCAGGTTACTCAGCTGGTCGTGGAGTTGGCCCGGCTGGAGGTGCCCCAGGAGGTTGTTAGAGTGTCCCAGTTAGTATAGTATATATATATGTATCAGTACTTAGCCAGGGGATGCCCTGTGCTATGATGTATTCAGTTGTGGTTTTTGTCAGGTACTTGATGCATGTTTATGCTGTACTTTTTTACTTTGGGCTTGTAGCCTTTGCTTGTTGTGTAACTGGGATATATTTTGAGTATTGCCGTATTTTAAATTATGTTACCTTTCTGTCAGGCCAAAAGCAAAAATTTTAACCAGTTTTTAGTTGCTTCCGCTAGTGTTTGTGTGGTTTAACTCTGTGTTGAGCACAAGGCCTGACATTTTCGATATCAGATTTTAAGCTGGGATAAGCTCGATTTCTTTGATCACTTGAGTCTAGGCACAGTTTCGTGTGTTGCTTGTGCTTGACTATGTGACTTATGTGCTGCTTATTGTTCGTGTTATGTGGTATCTATGCTGTTTCTTTTTCTGTGTTACTTTATCCTGTTTAGTGCCTTCGTAGATGCCGCCTAGACGTAGATCTAGAGGAAGGGCAGAATGAGGATCAGCATAGTATTCCTCTTCGTGGTCGTGGTAGGCGTGAGGAGGATGAGGTTGATGACTTGGCAACATGAGTGGAGAGTATGGAGATAGTGATGGAAAGGTTCCAAAGGAAGAGTCCCCAGATTTTCAATGGTGACGAGTCTAGCGAGGATGCAGATTCGTGGCTACGGCACATCACTGGTTTGTTTGACCGTGTCCAGTACAATGATGATCTCCGATTGAGTTTGGCGACCTTTCAGCTGAGGAAGGGTGCGGAGTGCTGGTGGCGAGGCGCTTCGAGGACGCTAGAGGAGACCGATGTGGAGATTACTTGGGACAGTTTCTGCGTTGCATTTCGACAGGAGTACGTCCCAGAGTCGTACGTGAACGCCCATGAGCGGGAGTTCGACAACTTGGATCAGGGCAGCATGTCTGTTAGGGAGTATGCCCGTAAGTTTTCTTCTCTGTTGGCGTATGTCCCGCATGTAGCTGGCCGGGAGAAGGCCAAGAGGACCAAGTTTCTTGAGGGTTTGAACGAAGAGTTGTATATTTTGGTTTTGTCGAGCAAACCAAAGAGCTATGCAGAGGCTGTGGATAGCGCTATTGATATCGAGGAAGGTCTGCGGAACCGGAGGTCGGGTGCTAGGTGTCACGCCCCAAAACCGAGACTCATGACATCGGCAATATTAAACAATTATGAAAATTGTAAAACATTAAGCCATCATAGCATAGCTCAAACCAGTCTATTAATAATCGAAATATGATCGTTTTTACATCTGAAAATAAAATTTGAATAACAAAATGCGGAAGCGAAAAATACATAATTAAACAGAAATCTGAGTCTTCACCAGCCCCAGAATTGTTCTTGCTCTTCTTCTTCTACCTGCTCTTCATTCTTATCTGGGTGGAGAAGTAAGGGGTGAGTGTTTGGGGAAACACTCAGCAAGTGGGGGATACCATTCGAGCAAAACAACAAATATATATATATATATTTACCAAAATTCAGAACAGAGCATAACAGAGCATAACAGAGCATGACAGAGCATAACAGAGCATAACAAAACATAACAGAGCATGACAGAGCTTGACAGAATAACACTGATAATAACTTCGTGTCTATGGTTTACTGATCAGTCCCTAATTTTTATTCCTCTAAGGGGTCGAGGCCATGTGGTTACACCAAATAACCCAGAGTGCGGAATATTCCGTAGACCCATATTACGACAGAGATATCAGTGCAAAACAGAACTTGAATGAACAGAGATCTGACTTGAAACAAGTGCTCGAATAGTAGTTCAAAACTGAAACTCGAAATGAAAATTTCATATGTATATCAAACGAATTACTTAGCAAAAGCCCACTTACCTTTTTTTTTCTTCGGCCGAAAATATGGTAGCACGAAATCTGGAAAACAACCTCTGCTGACTTCGCACAATTGCTCGCAGGATTTCAACGAGAAATCTGATAGCAAAAGCTTCTGAACACGTCGCAATTTACGTAGGATTTTGACTAAGTGATTTGGCGAAACTGCTGTAGAACTTTGGCGTGAGAGTTTATTGCTGTGAATTTCGAAGCGGTGTGAGCAACTCTATGGCCATCCTCTAGTATTTATAGGCGGCGAGGATGGGGAGTCAAGCGTCCGCCATTAAAGGCCTTTAATTCCTCATTACGTCGACTGTTACAAAATCAATCAATGCAGGCATTGATTTGGGTGAGTAAGTCGACCATTAATCCCCTAAATCGGCCGTTACAGCGTGAAGTCTGCCTTGTACGCATGAGAAATCTCTTCGAATTTCACTGGTGAAGTTTCCTGTACAAACATCCTGCTTCGCGTCGAGGAACTTCTGAATTTTTCGTGGAGAAGATGAAGTCTGCGTCGCTGTTGAATTTCACGTTGCTGCTGAATTTTGTGTTGCTGCTAAATTTTGTGTTGCTGCTGAAATTGCGTCGTTGAGTAGTCAGCTGCTGAAATTGCGTCGCTGAGTAGTCAGCTGCTGAAATTGCTGCTGAAATTGCGTCGCTGGATTTGCCTTGCTAACAGTCCAACTGCTGAATTCTTTGTTGGTCTACTCTGGTTTCTTTTGAACTCAACGAATGGTCCTTAGCGTTAAGTCAAACGTTGTCGTGTCAACTTATTCAAGCGACCCCGTTTTGATATCATTGAAAAGTACCTGTTGATTATCTTAAGTATTGTACCTGCTGATTCACAATAACCGTAGCTACCTGCTGATTCTCAATAACCGTAGCTACCTGCTGATTCTCAATAACCGTAGCTACCTGCTGATTCTCAATAACCGTAGCTACCTGCTGATTCTCAATAACCGTAGCTACCTGCTGATTCTCAATAACCGTAGCTACCTGCTGATTCTCAATAACCGTAGCTACCTGCTGATTCTCAATAACCGTAGCTACCTGCTGATTATCTTTAGCGCGAAGACAAAACGCTGTCGTATCGACTTATTTAAACGACATCGTTTTGCCATCGCTAACTTCCTGTACCAACTGCTGGATTTAACTAATCCAAACGACATCGTACGAGTTACATCAGCAGATCTTTGCGACTGGTACTTCAGCTTGCGACTGGATGCACTTGCAGCTGGTTGTCCAGTTGTTGGTTGGTTTTTTTTTTTTTCTTGAAGCTGAATTTTCGGGTTTTCACACTAGGCCTCAGGGTGCTCAGGGTGGTCGTCCTGCTGTTCAGGGAGTGCAGTCTTCGTAGTCTTCCCAGTCCGCTCATCAACCCCAGCAGCAGCAGTTGGCTCAGCAGTCTGGCCTCCAGAGGTTCCGACCTCGTGGCCATCATTTTAAGAAGAAGTCTGGTTCTTATTCTTCTTGTTCTGGTAGCTCTAGTAGCAGTGGTTCTAGGGCAGAGTTTTGTGGATACTGTGTAGGGAAGCATCCGTCGACTCAGTGCGTTGGTGTGCAGGGCTCTTGTAATATCTGTGGTAAGTATGAGCATTTCGCGAGGGTGTGTCCGTCGGCTGGATCGCAGCAAGACGCAGCCCCACCTCAGGGTCGAGGAGGATCGTCTAGGGGTCGTTCCCCTCTCTCAACCCAGTATTGGAGAGACTTCGTTTAGGCCGTTTCTGCAGCCTGGTCCATCGCGTTTCAGACAGTCATATCAGCAGTTTTTCTCTGTGTTGGGAACTGTGGCGGATCCGGATCCCGTCTCCCGGCGAGGCAGCGGAAGAATAAAATTTGGCCGGGAAACGTTCCATACAATTTAAAATCTACTGCAAACTATGAACCATTCATAGGGAGTTTAGGCAGTTACCTTGCTGGGGACTTGCGCCTAGCTCCAATCAGAATTACGAGAAGACCGACTCTTCACGGTAGGCGCTGTAGATTCGTCAATCAGATCCACGACCGGATGGGAGACTCTTTCGTCAGCCTGCACTAGAAGGCCTGACGAGATCAGCACGGACGGATTCTCCTCGATCAGTTGGCCGGAACAAATTCCTACGAGGGAGGCGGCGACGGCGGCGACAAGCGGCGGCCGTGCGTGAGGTTTTGTGGAGGAGGGGGCGGCGGCTTTTAGTGATGGAGACTAGGGTTAATTGTGATGTCTTACAATGATCAAAGCCCTAAGTCATCTTAATCAAATTAAGTTGCTAGATGGGCTTGAACCGGCCCAATGGACTTGGGTCATACCCAGGTCCATGTGAACATTCGGTTAGTTTAATTCATTGCGGTTTCATCATAACTCCGATCGACGATCAGATCGGACCGATCAAATCAGTTTCCAAAACTGAATATTATGATCTGAAAAACCATTTTTTCAGAACCCCAGTGCAAAATGACCGTTTTGCCCCTCAACAGCGGAAATCACGATTTGACCCCTATTGACTTTTAGGAAGTCGCACTTCCAAAAATCCTCTTCCTATGCTCAACACATTGAGCTCAGTATCCGTGCGGGAATCTCGAATCCAGTACTTGTGTGACCCTCAATGGTTCAGGGATACAGCTAGCCGTGGGCCCACAACCATTGTGGCTCCGGAATCACAATTGCGGACTTGCCCATCGGATCATGGTAAGAGCGTCTAGAAACATCTCCCCATGATCCCCTAGGTATCACTGATAGTGCCTGCAAGAACCAGTTGGTCGTGGTTAGCGTACAGTACGGTCCTTTCAACCCATATATCCCGATCAGGTCAACGACCATTGGTAAATCGAGAGTCGCTATAGATCCGATAGCTATGGATACATCTTGGAGATCAAATAGTGACATCGTGAGTGTAACTAGGTAAACCCATTTACCTAAAACACTTCTAGTACTCTGGCCAGAGATTTATACACTATTATCCCCTCAGATAGCATAGGATATCCACGCATGTCTGCGAGCGGTGAATCCTCGACAACGAAGCATCGACTCCTACATGCATCGGGGTCTCACCCAATCCCGCCGCCTAATGACCCCAAGTGAGTCGGCAAACGGGTCAAAGTGAGACACCTATCATGTAGAGTCTCAATGACATTTCGAGTCGTGAGGACTAATCAGTACAACCAAGACCTCGGACTTATCCACTCGACAAATGGTAACCACTTGGAAAGTCCAAACGAGGGCAGTTCGATAGATCACCAGGTCACTATCTATCTGCATGCTCAGAACAACACAATGTTCCCTACCAATGAAACATGGTAATTCGCATCGCAGATACTAGTCTCGAGCTCGGGCGGCCTTATCCTCATTTTGACGGCCCAATCGACTAGGAACTAATTCAGAATACACAGGGACTATTAGATGTGTTTCATGATAGCCGTCATACCCACTATCACATCTAACATACACTATAGTGCATTCTAGGTCTTTACTCAACGCAATTGTTAATCATTATACAACACAATGAAAGTAAATAATGCCATAAATAAATGCGAATATCATATATAAAGATCGTTTCATACAAGAGTCTATAAACCCACATGCCACAAGTTGGCTAGTTGGGCATCTACTCTAACAATCTCCCACTTGCCCTAAAGCCAACTACTCATCAGACGTAGTCCCATCGTTTCGCAATGTTTTTCAAACAACGGTCCTGGCAAGGGCTTTGTAAGTGGATCAGCAACGTTGTCCGCAGAGGCGACTCTCTCAACTGCTATGTCACCTCTAGCCACAATATCCCGGATTATGTGGTATTTCCTCAGTATATGTTTTGATCTTTGGTGAGACCCAGGATCCTTTGCTTGCGCAACGGCACCCGTGTTGTCGCAGTACACCGGGACTGGACCAACTCCATCAGGAATGACGCCCAACTCTTGGACGAAATTCCTTATCCAAACTGCCTCCTTAGCAGCAGCTGATGCTGCGATGTACTCAGCCTCAGTGGTTGAATCCGAGATGGTGTCTTGCTTGGAACTCTTCCAAGAGACAGGACCACCATTGAGCATGAATACAAATCCAGAGGTTGACTTCGAATCATCCACGTCACACTGGAAGCTAGAATCAGTGTAGCCATCCAGTTTCAGTTCACCACCCCCATAGACCATGAACATATTATTAGTCCTTCGTAAGTACTTAAGAATATCCTTCACAGCCTTCCAATGTAGTTGGCCGGGGTTGGCCTGGTAGTGGCTCGTGACACTCAGAGCATATGCGACATCCGGTCTAGTCGAGATCATGCCATACATAATGCTATCTATTGCCGAGGCATATGGCACACATGTCATACTCTCTATCTCCTCATCAGTCTTCGGACACATAGACTTAGATAGAGTGACCCCGTGGCACATAGGTAGGTGTCCTCTCTTGGACTCTTCCATAGAGAACCTCTTAAGTATGATATCGATGTAGGTGGCCTAGGTGAGTCCGACCATCCGTTTCGATCTATCCCGATAGATCTGTATTCCAAGAATATAGGATGATTCACCCATGTCCTTCATCGAAAATCTACTAGACAACCAGACTTTAGTTGATTGCAGCATTCCTACATCATTCCCAATGAGTAGAATGTCATCAACATAAAGTACGAGGAATGTCACAGCGTTTTTAACTACCTTCTTATATACACATGGCTCCTCGGGATTCTTGATGAAACCAAATTCCTTAATTGTTTCATCGAATCTCAGGCTCCAACTTCGCGATGCTTGTTTGAGATCGTAGATCGATCCCTGAAGCTTGCATACCTTATGCTCGCTTCCAACAGATGTGAAACCCTCAGGCTGCGTCATATAGATCTCTTCCTTAATGTTTCCATTAAGGAACGCAGTTTTCACATCCATTTGCCATATCTCATAGTCGTACCATGCGGCTATGGCTAACAAGATTCTAATTGACTTGAACATTGCGACTGGCGAGAAGGTTTCATCATAGTCAACACCTTGCCTTTGAGTGTAACCTTTCACGACCAGTCGTGCCTTGTAGGTCATTACCTTACCATCAGGCCCAAGTTTCCTCTTGTATACCCATTAAGGTTTCATCATAGTCAACACCTTGCCTTTGAGTGTAACCTTTCACGACCAGTCGTGCCTTGTAGGTCATTACCTTACCATCAGGCCCAAGTTTCCTCTTGTATACCCATTTGCACCCAATAGGAACAATTCCTTCGGGAGGGTTAACAAGAGTCCAAACTTGGTTAGCATGCATTGAGTCAAACTCAGACTGCATTGCTTCAAGCCACAAATTAGAATCAGCATCGGAAATTGCCTCCTTGAAAGTTCTTGGATCAGATCCAACAACTTGAGCACCTTGATAGTCTTCAAGGAGAAAACCATATCTCTCAGGAGTCCTAGGAACCCTTTCGGATCTCCTAGGTGCGACCATTTCTGGTACTGGCTCTGGAGGTGCAGGAGATTCACCTGGTACTTCAGTCGGTTCTCGAACCTCTTCGAGTTCTACTATTTTGCCCTTTCTATCAAGTAGAAATTCACTTTCCATAAAGGTGGCATTCCTAGAAACAAACACTTTCGTTTCACTTGGATAGTAGAAGTAGTATCCAATGGAATTCTTTGGATACCCAATGAAGTAGCATAAGATGGATCTCGTATCCAGCTTATCTCCCACTGTCTGCTTCACGTAAGCAGGACATCCCCAAATCCTCATAAATGAGTATTTGGGTGGGTTGCCCATCCATATCTCATATGGAGTCTTATCCACTGCCTTTGTGTGGACATTGTTCAACAAAATCACCTCCGTTTCGAGCGCATAGCCCCAAAACGAGGTAGGAAGTTCAGTGAAGCTCATCATAGATCGAACCATGTCCAACAAGGTTCGATTACGATGCTCCGCTACACCATTGAGCCGTGGTGTGGCCGGAGGGGTCCACTGTGTGATCCCATTCTCTTTCAGATAGTCTTGAAATTCAGCACTCAAGTATTCACCACCTCGATCGGATCGAAGTGCTTTAATACTTTTGCCCAACTGATTTTCTACTTCAGCCTTTAATTTTTTGAACCTTTCAAAGGATTCAGACTTGTGCTTCATTAAGTACAAGTACCCATACCTAGAGTGATCGTCGGTAAAGGTGATGAAGTATGTGTGACCGTATTTAGTACCAATAATAAACGGGCCGCACACATCAGTATGGATCAAATCCAATAGGCCTTGAGCACGCTCACCCTTGCCCGTGAAGGGTTGCTTAGTCATCTTTCCCTTGAGACAAGACTCACAAGTCGGCAGGGAGTTGATGTCTGACAGATCAAACATGTCACTCCTAACTAACTTGTTCATCCTACTTAGAGAAATATGACCTAGCCTAGCGTGCCAAAGTTGTGCTGGGTTAAAACTATCGTGTTTCCTTTTAATCGTTGTTGTATGTGCTTCGACATCACGAGTTGGAACGTCCTTTAATTTTAAGGTGTATAAATCGTTTTCGCGTTCCTCAATTCCAATTAAACATTCATTCTTGTAAATATTGCAAATCAAATTAGCAAACATACAAGAATATCCATCACTATCAAGCATAGAAACAGAAATAATGTTCTTTCTTAATTCGGGAACAAACAAAAAGTTTCTCAATAACAACTTAAAATCATAAGACAGAAATAAGTAGACATCTCCTATAGCTACTGCAGCAACTCTTGCTCCATTGCCAAGCCTCAAGTGGGTCTCACCCTCTCTAAGACGTCGGCTTCTTGTCATCACCTGCAAATCATTACAGATATGAGATCCACATCCGGTATCAAGTACCCAAGAAGTCGAACTAAGAGACATATTTATTTCAATATAGAACATACCTTTCGCAGTTCGCAACAGCTCGAGGTACTCCTTGCAGTTCCTCCTCCAATGCCCAGGCTTGTGGCAGTGGTGGCAAACATCCTCAGACTTGTTCGGCTTGGAAGCCTTTGCCTTTGGCTTCTTGGTGGGCTTTTCTTCCTTCGTAGGGGCAGAACGCTTCTTGCCCTTACGTCTGGGCCCCTTCTTCGCAGAAGAGCCCATAAGGAGGACGGGTTTGTCCTTCTTTATGGTTCCTTCAAACACTACAAGCATGTTAACCACCTCTTCAAGGGTGGCTACCAGCTTGTTCATGTTGAAGTTGACCACAAAGGGGTCGAATGCAGCAGACAGTGAGAGGAGAAGCACATCCACAGACAGCTCGTGTGGAAGCGTGATATCAAGGCCCGACAGCTTTTCAACGATCCCAATCATACGAACCCCATGCTCGCGGACTGAAGTCCCATCGCGCATGCGGCTCGTCATAAGTTCCTTGACAGTCGTTAACCTCTCATGTCGAGAGTTCTCCCCATACAGTTCTTTGAGATGAAAAAGTATGTCATCCTCAGGGTTGATATCGGCAGGGGATTCCTTCGGAGGGTACTTCTCTATCGTATAGAGGTGCTTCTCCGAAGCCAACACAATGTTGAGGTTGCGGAGCCAGTCTTGGTAGTTCAGACCGGTGTTGCTATCCAGTATAGCAGCAAGTGGATTTTTCATTGAAATCATTTTATAGCAGTTATACTGAAAATAAAACAGACATACATTACTAACTATATATAAAATAAACGCTAAGACATAAAACATGGTCATTTAGTTTTATGAATTACCCTCCCACTATTTTAACGATTTCACCACCCTCTAATGAAATCGAGAAAACAGGTTTCTTTAGTGGGTACACGGTGCCCAATCAAGCGATCATGGACCCGAATAAAATTAGTCATCCCTGACCCCCAAAAGGTAGTTTCCGATTGCAACCGGTGCAACCTCCATGTATTCACCTCACGTCCAGTAAGGGCCCAATAATATGATGCCGTTTACTATCACGTGTCAAGATTGACCCATCAATGTTGAGTCGTGAAGGACGGTCCCCTTAACGTCCCCAATAATATGAGCCAACGTTAAAGGGAGTTCCAACCGACTCACAACAATTGTCAATGGCGTGGACAGCTTTCCGGCATACATGACCCCCTCAATAATATTAGTCGGGCCATGTATACGGGTAGCATCGACGTACACCCATTGTTGATGGAAGGTAGGGAGATTTAAACAAATTTAAATTCCCTTAGTTTATCGAATAAACTTTTATCTTGATATAAGTTTTAAATCATATTTAAAACGAGGGATTTTATTTTTGAAAACTTTGGTCTCATGCAAATATTTTAAATCAAATTTAAAACATGCGGATTCAACTAACTATATATCACATATATATAAACATTGGGATGATCGATCGCGAGAGCTATGCGCTCCGTGGTTGCCAGCCACGGACCTGGGTCCAATCCTAGTGGTAATGCAACATGAAATGCAATACTATCAATGCTTCCGATTTTACAGATCTTTGGTCTTCAATATCTTTGATCGTCATTGTCCACCGTCTTCGGATGTCCTCCCCCTAAATCTTGTAATTTACATTTAAATATACCATGACATATAAGGGATACATTTTTCAAGGGATGGGAACGGGCCACAAACAGGCCCAATTAAAATGATAATCAATAATATTTACAAACCGAAATCATAAAAACCTATCGCATACACATAACACATTGGGCACGGCTCTCGATCATCCCAATCATGCAATCAATCTAATTAATTTGCATAAATATAAATAATCAAATTATTTATCGCAAAATCATATTTTAATCATAAAATCGCATTTTATAATAAAATCGCATTTTGTCGATAAAATAAAATTTTAATCAACAAAATCATATTTTAATAATAAAATCATATTTTACAATCAAAATCATATTTTTCTATTTTATTTGCATCAAATTGGGCCTAAAATAATTTTGTGCCCAAAAATCTCAAAATTTCAAAATCGACCAAATTGGGCCCGATATCGAATATCGGCCCGAAAACTTCATGGGCTGCCCGGGACAGGCCCGAACAAAACCTAGAAACAAAATTCAGCCGTCACAAAATTCTTCCAGAGATAATCGCCGGACGACGGCCGCCAACAAATTTCGCGTCACGCAAATCAGCGCACATCGTCCGGCCATTATGCTTTAGATTGCACGGCCATCGCGTGCACATGGCAGCCAACGTCCAGCATCCAGCGGCCGATCACCGTCGACAGTTTGCGCAACAATTTGCGCACAGAGCAGCGCATAACCGTGTGCCGATCATGGCACATGAATCGGCCACCAGCCTCCAATAAGCGCAACAATTTGCGCAACCAATGGCCGGCACAATCGCGCAACCCTTGCG
>KV016732.1:23510-35108 GCA_001598015.1 Dorcoceras hygrometricum
ACCAACTGGTTCTTGCAGGCACTATCAGTGATACCTAGGGGATCATGGGGCGATGTTACCATGATCCGATGGGCAAGTCCGGAATTGTGATTCCGGAGCCACAATGGTTGTGGGCCCACGGCTAGCTGTATCCCCGAACCATTGAGGGTCACACAAGTACTGGATTCGAGATTCCCGCACGGATACTCAGCTCAATGTGTTGAGCACGAGAAGAGGATTTCGGGAAGTGCGACTTCCTAAAAGTCAACAGGGGTCAAACCGAGGTTTCCCGCTGTTGAGGGGCTAAAACGGCTTTTTTGCGATTTAGGGTTAGATGATCTGAAAAATTGTTTTTCATATCACAACATTCAGTTTTGGAAACTGAGTCGATCGGTCCGATCTGATCGGCGATCGGAGTTACGATGAAGTCGCAGCAATGGATATCGTCATTTGGACCCGGGCCCGATGGGCCGGTCCAAGTCCATTGTTAAGTCTATTTAATTAGACTTAATAGGCTTCATAATCAATTCAATTCATAACCTACAACCCTAAACCTAGCAAAGCACACGCCGCCTCCCTCCTCTCAAAAGCCACCGCCGCCGTGGCCTCCACGCGCCGCCGCCGCCGCCGCCGTCTTCGCCGGAAAAATAGTTTCCGGCCAACTCGACGAGGAGAATCCGTTCGTGCTGATCTCGTCAGGGCTTCTAGTGCAGCCTGACTAAGGAGTCTCGGATCCGGTCGTGGACCGGATTGGCATAAACTACCGCAATCTACCGAGAAGAGCCGGGTTCTTGAAACACCGGTTGGAGCCAGGCACAAGTTCCAGCAAGGTAGCGATTCTAAAACGCCCTATGAATGACGATATTTATTGTCTGTTTTTCGTATTGATCGCCTCCCGGCACCTGTTTCTTGTTCTTCCGCTGCCTACCCTGGGGGCGGATCCGGATCCCCAACACCCCTAGGTATCACTGATAGTGCCTGCAAGAACCAGTCGGTCGTGGTTAGCGTACAGTACGGTCCTTTCAACACATATATCCCGATCAGATCAACGACCATTGGTATATCTAGTACTCTGGTCAGAGATTTATCACACTATTATCTCCTCAGATAGCATAGGATATCCACGCATGAAAGCGAGCGGTGAATCCTTGACAACAAAGCATCGACTCCTACATGCATCGGGACCTCACCCAATCCCGCCACCTAATGACCCTAGCTGAGTCGGTAAACGGGTCAAAGTGAGGCACCTATTATGTGGAGTATCAATGATGTTTCGAGTAGTGAGAACTAATCAGTACAACCAAGACCTCGGATTTATCCACTCGACAAATGGTAACCACTTGGAAAGTCCGAACGAGGGTAGTTCGATAGATCACCAGGTCACTATCCATCTGCATGCTCAGAACATCACAATGTTCCCTACCAATGAAACATGGTACTTCACATCGCAGATGCTAGTCTCAAGCTCGGGCGGCCTTATCCTCATTTTGACGGCCCAATCGACTAGGAACGAGTTTAAAATACACAATGACTATTAGATGTGTTTCATGATAGCCATCATATCCACTATCACATCTAACATACACTATGGTGCATTCTAGGTTCTTTATCCAACACAATTGTTAACATTATAACATAATGAAAATTAAGAATGCCCTAAAAGAAATGCGAATTTCATAAATAAATATCGTTATACAAAGAGTCAATAAAACCCACACGCAACAAGTTGTCTAGTTGGGCATCTACTCTAACACAAAGTGACTTAACTTCTCTTTTCGGTCGTTACCTATCAAGGGCACAAAGTAACACCCTCTTTCAAATGCCCGTACATACTCCTGTACAGTCATGCCCCCCTGTTTCAGGGTCAGCAACTCCCTCTTCAATTCAGAACTCTTGTCTGCCGTGAAGTATTGCTCAAAGAATACCTGTTTGAAGTCTTCCCAAGTAAGATTCAACAATTCCACAGACAGCTTAGCTCCTTCCCACCAAATCATGGCGTCATATCTTAACATATAGATAGCACACCTAGGCCTATCTAAATCTGGCATCTGGAGGTACTCAAAGATAACCTCCATCGATTTGATCCAGCTTTCAGCAACTAATGGATCTGTTGTACCACTAAACTCCTTCGGTTTCTGTCTTCTGAAATTTTCTTGAGGGTCATCTTGGCTTGGTGCTCTACTGCTAGAAGATTGGCGATTACCCCTGCCGGTTTGCTCTACCAGCAGTCTTAAGAGTTGAGCGATACTAGCATTACTATTAGGACTGGTTTCCTTTAAGGGATTACCTCTTCTACCTCTTCCTCTTCCTGACATCTTATAATCTATAGCCCGTAATCCACCACATATAATTATCAGAACATGCTAAAAATTTAAAGACAATGCTCTGAAAAATAAACTCACAGCTTTGGAGAAACGGTCGATGAAATCTGATCCAACTGATAGTGCATGTGTTTATCTCAGGAACATTGCTCTGATACCATGTTGTGACACCCTACGCCAAGTACTGAAATTTTGCGGAAAACAAATTTCATATATATACTTCAAATGCGATATTACAACATCTGAAATTCTATATGAATTCACTACTGTTACAATTGATCTAATACATATGTCTAAGGTAAAAAACAATAACTGCTAAGACACAGGAAAACGCTGTCCATAGATAAACACTTCACCATCCAACTGTCTCAGCTTCCACCTTCCGCTTGTCCCTTAACTGTCTCACCTGCACCATTTTAAAAGCTAATGAGCCTAGGGGCTCAGCAAGTAAAATCTGAGTAATAACAAAGTCATTTAACGCAGGCAGACATCTAAACATTTACATAACTGAGTTTAAAGGAACTTCATTTAGACATAAACATTCGTTCGTAAACTTCTTAAAACTTTCTTGAACTTTCTTTCATAGCTTGGATGCCGGGACAATAACCCAGATCCCTTCATTTAATTTCTTGTACTTTATGATTTATGGCTTAGAAGCTCTCCTTAGATCTGTTATGCACTTGATCAAATGACTTCTGATATCAGTTATAGCATATAGCTCATTGTGAAAGGACAATCGAGACTCTCGACGACTGCTCACCCTTCTTTATGAAAAGGAAACTGACATCTGGACAACTGCTCACCCTTCCTTTATGACCGTCTGTTATCTATGCCATAAATCCTTTAAAAATAAACTTTCATTCCTTTAAACTCCTTTCATTTGAAATCTTATTTGAAATCTCACTGGGTTCGCTTCTTTTAAAACTTGCTTCCCATTTTAAAACTTACTGAGTATCAGATTTGACTACTGGAAAATGATCGCTGAAATGCGAACAGATTTCTCTATAGGAAACTGTACTGGAAAGCAAAACAGATCTCGATTGTGAAAAATACATAACTAACATTGAAACAGATGTCGTTGGTCAACTCAGATGTCAACGCAGGAATAGCGTTTGGAAAAGAAACAGATGTCTGATTATAGAATAGTACAGCTAGCGTAAAACAGATGTGTCCAACGGAAAAATGTTTAGGAGTAAAACAGCTGCAACTTGGTCAACTCAGATGTCAACGCAACTAAGTTGGTCGACTAATATTGTAAATGAATAATCGCAAGCGACTCAGCGATGAAGTATTTAATATTGTGAAATCTGACCAAAATCTGATGTGTAGCGAAAACACCAACTGAATTGAAAACTTCTGTTTTTAAATATGAAATTTAGTTGCTAACATAGGAAACAAAGTCTGAATAAGAACTTGGTGCGGGAACATCACGAACGACATCTACGATACCAGTTCTGTCTATCAAACTAGACTTATTTTCTGATTCGACTAACATCTCTGATTTCATAGAATCAAATTCAGATGTTACCATTCACTAGAAAGAAGAATATTCATGAACATACATGACTCAAATCTAAACTCCTCAGTACTTTTAAAAATCTTTAACTTTCTTAAGACATTCTGAAAAACTTTGGAAGCAGAATACATAACTTTGAACCCAGTCTTTATTTTCTTTAAACATTCATAAATCTTCTTTGAACATAAACTTAAACATATAGGCAAGTAGATCCATAAAATGAGAAAAATCAATATATGCTTCAAATGGTGTAGCAAGGATCAGCTTTTACTTGCCTTTGAACTGAGCTTTTACAACAGCAGTTAGTTCCCGCAGAGTTCCTCCTCCTTAAGCAAACACAACGAGCTTCTTTGGAAATATTTAAGAGAACATAAAAGAGTTTTCTTTCTGTAAATGAAATGAACCTTTTCCTTCGAAACAGGTATTTGTATGAGAGGGATTAGTGGCAGGTGAGGTGTATTCATCAAGCATGACACACCTTACCTAAAGTTATGAATATGAGTAAAATTTCCCTCTTAATATTTTAATTTGCAAATCTACCAAACCCTTTTAAAAAGAAATCATTTCGTTCTCCTAAAAATAATTTTGAACGGATTTCTAAAAGCTGCTCATGTATTGCGCTTGGAGTGACATCTGCTGGAACTTGCTGCGTTTTGCCTCACTTCTGAAATTAATAAAATCAGCTTTCACAATATAGCTTATGCTAACATTTAAATTGTCATTTTGACCCTTGAAATAAAAAAGATTCAAATATGTGGTCCTATGTATTTTGGGGCGTTACAAGCACCGTGCCTTAAGCTCATCATCCCACCATTTTTCAAGCTTTGCCAGCTCCTCAGGACTGACATTGGCAGGGGCTTCCTTCGGAGGGCTCTTCTCTAGCGTGTAGAAAAGTTTTTCTGAAACCAAGACAATCTTGAGATTTCGAAGCCAAACTTGGTAGTTTAAACTAGTGAATTTGTTGCTATCCAGTATAGCAGCAAGTGGATTTTTTTATTGAAGACATGATTATAGTAGTTTATACTGTAAGGAAAAACAGACATGCATTACAGACTATTCATGAAAAACGCTAAGACATAAAACATGGTCATTTAGTTTTAAGACTTACCCTCTCACTATTTTAACGATTTCACCACCCTCTAATGAAATCGGGAAAGCAGGTTTCCTTAGTGGGTACACGGAGTCCAATCAAGAAATCATGGTCCCAAGTAATATCAGCCAACCATGGCCCTCAAAAGGTAGAGCCCAATTGCAACAGGTGCAACCTCCATGTATTTACGTCACGTCCAGTAAGGGCCTAATAATATGAGCCCAGGAATAGTCAATGCACCTAAACAATAATCTAAAAATTCATAGGATGTTTAAAAGATTACCTTGTTGGCGTCTAGGCACCTGGCTCCGACCAGTTCCACTAGGGAATCGGCACTTCAACGGTTGAACAGCTACGGCCTCCTAATCCGATCCATGACCAGAATCTCAATTCATTTGTTGGTTTGCACTAGAAAACCAACGAAAGTTTCACGAACGGAATCTCCTCACTGAGATTGTCGGAACAGATTCCTATGGCGGCGACGGCGGTGGCGACAGTGGCGACGTAGGCGAATGCTGCGACGGCGCTGTGAAGAGTAGGAGGAGAAGGGAAAGTAAAAATATAACTGAAGGGAGAGCACTAAATCCAACTTGGAGAGTTGTTCCCAACTTTTGGTGCGAGTAAAATGAATACCACATGTTCTCTATTTATAGATTTTCCATGGGTTTAAACCAGGTTAATGGGCTTGGGTCGGGCCTAGGCCCAGTGAACATTGGTTTGAAGTCCATCGTTGTGGCTTCATCATAATCTCGATCGACAATCAGATAAGACCGATCTACACAGTTTACAATACTGAACATTATGATGTGAAAAAATTTTTCAGACCACCTAATCCAAAATATCAGTTAGGCCCTTATCAACTTTAAGGATAGTCATACTAGTCCAAGCCAATTTAAGGAAATCAAATTTCCACCCCAGTTAATTTTAGGAAGTCACACTTACATCCTTCGTCCTGCAATACTCAACAAATTGAGCTTAATTTCCATACGGGAATTGAGAAACCAGTACTTGTGTGACCCTCAATTGTTCAGGGATAAAACTAGCCGTTGGCTCACAACATTTGTGACTCTGAAAACACATTTTCAGACTTACCCATCGGATCATGGTAAAGCATCTAGCAACATCGCTACATGATCCACTAGGTATCACTGATAGTGCCTGCAAGAACCAGTTGTCAGGCCACGTGCTCTACTTATAGTTAAACCACACACAACAATAGCGGAAACATACAAAAGTGGCTTCAAATTTTCTCTTTGGCCTGACGATTAAAACGTAAAATTTAAAATACAGCAATACTCAAAATATCCCAGTAATTAAAATCACTCAGTACAACAGTACAACATTAAAACGTATATCCAGTACCAAACAACAACAACAACAAAGCACAGGACAACCCCCGGCTAACAGTACTGATACATAATATGCTATACGCTAACTGAGACACTCTACCCACCTAATACTAGGCTCGTCGCTACTTTGATTCAAAAGGTAATCGACGCTTCCCGCCTCCTTTGGTGCGGCACCTCTAGTTGGGTCTACTCCACGACCAGCAGAGTAACCATGATAACCTGAAATCACACACAAGAAACAAACAACCAAGCCCCAGACGGACATGGGGTCAAACCCCAGTACGGAGAGCAACTGAAAAACAGCAGTTAGATAGCAACACATAAAATGCAAATGCTATTCATGAGATCAAGGCTACAACCAAACACAGGGAGCCAAAGGATTCCAAAGGCAGCTCAACAACTGGAATCTGAACAGAAGACAGTGGCCACAATGTGTGTGAGTATATGGGAGCTACCAACTCGTCTCAGCACACGGTACCAGGTGCATAAACAACGCTCAACCTGCTGTTGCCCAACGCATGAGATGTGGGAGCTACCCACTGCGCTCACGGTGGCTAACAGTCCCAGCAGGGAGATGAGGGACGGGAGTTACCCACTCGCCTCTACAAGAACCCTGGTACGCTCAATTCAGCAATCAAAAGGCACTGCGACAAGAGACCTGAAACAACATGCAACAGATGCGTGTATGCAATGAAACACAATGCAGCAGGTAACAAAATAATATACACAGCATCACAGAACAGCAAGCATAAGCACATATCCATGCCAAATCTCAACGCTGTAAGCAAGCTCACATCCATACGTCAAGTCTCTGTGCAACAATTACTACAAACTGGATCCAAGCAACGCAGATCTCACACCTGCTAAGCCAATTGCAAACAACTACTCAAGGCCCGGAAAACAGAAAAGCAACAACTGGGAGCTACGAACTCGACCAACGCTATACTACCCCTCTAACTCAACAGAGAGCTCTAAACAAACACAAAGCAGGGTCTGAACACTTACCCCAACAAGCTAGGACGGTATGCTAACAAACTACAGAAGGGATATGTCTTCGCGCACCTCACCAGCTTCAAGAAAACGTCCGAAAGCAATATCCAAATGAAGCGTCTCAGTAAGAGGAGTCCAACGCTACCACTCTTACTTCAATCGGAGCTGTCTACCATCGACAATTGGAGAAGATAAGGTTCGGTGAACAGTAGCTAGGGTATCGCGACAGAGATCTACAATCGGGAAATATTCTAAGTGTCGGGAAAACAATAATAGAGAACAAGGCCAAGCTCCCTATATTTAAATCTCACTGCTGACAGAAACTGGGAACAGATCCACCGACAACTTAAGCTATCAGAGCTGATATCTCGCTCGCAACCAGATCTCACAACAGATCTCTCTACGTCAAAACAACGATCACTTAAACCAAACGATGTCGCAGAGAGTAACTGTCGCAACTGAACACATCACCCGCTACTCGCTGCTGAACAACTAACCAACATCTGATAGCAACGCAACATTAGATCTCTCACACAGCTGAAAGCTAACGCAACTCACAGCTGAGTCTCCTTCGCTAATTCAAAACGCTGTCCTTCTAACTAATCCAAACGACGACGTACAATCACCCGCTACGGAAACACGCTAGGAGACATCTGAATGCCCATGATATCAGACTTCTCCTCAAAACTGAAAACCAACAATCCAGCGACAACTGCTCACGTCACCACTGTTGAATGCTAGCACTCAGCGATGACGCACACTAACTTCTGAACAGATCTCAAGCCAAAAAATCTAAACTCTCCAGACTTGTTCCAAGGACTAAAACAAAACCCGATAGCTTCTTCAAGCACATCGACGCAAAGCTTATCTCAATAAAACCCGATTAATTAACTCAAATAATCTCATCAGCTTTTCGAGTCTCACATCTCTCCCCACTAAAATAGGAATTCCGTCCTCGAAATCATATAGCTCAAGATCAAGAGTTCATGATAACTGGGGAAACAACCTCCAGCAACCACTGGAAAAACAAGGAACAAACTAGCTACTGAAATCTGATACAACACTCACTCAAACAGATGCTGCCACTCACGCTACATCTTCTCTTCCAGTTCCCAAGTAGCTTCTTCTCTACCATGCTTGCTCCACTGAACCATCACCAAAGGAATGGTTTTATTCCTCAGTTGTTTCTATTTTCTATCCAAGATCTGCAACGGATATTCCACATAGCTCAGAGTCCGATCTAACTCTACCTTGTTAGTTCTCAACATATGCGAGGGATTTGGCTCATACTTCCTCAACATCGAAACATGAAACACATCATGTAAGGAAGACAAATCTGGTGGCAACAACAAACGATAGCCAAAGGGCCAATCCTCTCAGCTATCTCATAAGGACCAACATAACGAGGAGCTAACTTTCCCTTGAGACCAAACCTCATAACACTGCGGAAAGGAGAAACCTTAAGAAAAACTAGATCAGTTCTAAAGGCCTACGCCTCTTATTCGCATAACTTGCTTGGGGATCTTGTGCAGCTTTCATTCGCTGGCGAATCAAATCTACCTGATCTCGCATCTGCTACACAAGTTCTGGAGAAGACAGCTGCTTCTCCCCCACTTCTTCCCAACATATCGATGATATGCACTTTCTGCCATACAAAGCTTCATATGGTGCCATCCCAAATGTAATGCCCGAGATTATTATGTAGCGATTAAGTAAATTCAAAATGTCTGTACGCCAGATTTTGATGAAGTCTGGTTGAGGATTCTCGGATTTCTTCTGGAAATGTTATGCTTCGAATTGAAATTCTTCCAGGTGAAATCTGGTTGAGATTCGGAGCTGAATTGAAGAATTTCGGGAGGAATCTGTTTTACAAGTGTTTAGAAGAGAAACACTTCCATTTTGGTGAAGTCTGGTGTGTTGCGTAAGTTATCGCGACCATATAATGAAACGTGGTCGTTTTGGAGAAATCTGGTAGAATCTTACCAGTCGTTGATAACATAAGTGTAATACGCTATCGTTTTAAGAACACCAGTAGTTGCGTTAACGGGAGAAATCTGTCATAGCGGAATCCAGATGTCAACGCTAGTCAACGATATTAGTAAGATTGATCGCTGGTTTTAGATGAGCGACGTCGTTTCGCTACTCAGTCGATGCGTGTAATTCGAAGATTATTATGTAGCGATTAATTAAATTCAAAATGTCTGTACGCCAGATTTTGATGAAGTCTGGTTGAGGATTCTCGGATTTCTTCTGGAAATGTTATGCTTCGAATTGAAATTCTTCCAGGTGAAATCTGGTTGAGATTCGGAGCTGAATTGATGAATTTCAGGAGGAATCTGTTTTACAAGTGTTTAGAAGAGAAACACTTCCATTTTGGTGAAGTCTGGTGTGTTGCGTAAGTTATCGCGACCATATAATGAAACGTGGTCGTTTTGGAGAAATCTGGTAGAATCTTACCAGTCGTTGATAACATAAGTGTAATACGCTATCGTTTGAAGAACACCAGTAGTTGCGTTAACGGGAGAAATCTGGCATAGCGGAATCCAGATGTCAACGCTAGTCAACGATATTAGTAAGATTGATCGCTGGTTTTAGATGAGCGACGTCGTTTCGCTACTCAGTCGATGCGTGTAATTCGATTTCCAGACGTCAACGCCAGTCAACTCTCCTTTAGCTTGCAGCTGGTTTTGCGAGAGAGTTAGCGACCGTATTTGATGATGTCAGCTATGCGGCGTCGTTTGAATTAGTTAAAACGCAGCGTTTTTTTTGAATGGGACACTATTCACCAGCTGATAACAGAAAGGCTGACGTATGCAACGCGTCGTCGTTTTGGAATTTGTTAACGTGACCAGCTGTTGGGTTATTTCAGTAGAAATCTGGAATCAGCCATTGGTATGTTGCGACGTCGTTTGGATTAGTTGTCACGGCGTCGTTTTGATATTAAAGAGATACAGCGACTGGTTATTATGATTGGTTATTATGACGTCTGGCTGTGGTTGTGAAATCTGGTTATGTTGCGACTGGATATCACTGCAACTGAGTGTAGCTACTGCTTCCAGTCGTGAGAATTGTTAGTCAGTCGCAAGAATTACTCTATAACGCTTGATTATCGAGAAGAACATGATACGTTATAAGCGCTGGTTGAAGAATCTGGTTTTCGAAGCGGTGGGAGTTTATCCTATGTTGATAGATAAATACTCAGCATGACACGTGGAATTCGAATTGAACACATTGGAAATGCTGCAGACAACAGAGATATTCTCCTATAAATAAGATAGAATTCGAATCCTAGTAACTTTGGCTACAGATATCAGGAAGTGAATTCTGTGGATATCTTTGGGAATTCTTGTGACGATATTTTAGAAGTGAGAATTGAAGTGTCTCAAAACAGAGAAGCAACGAAGGTATAATTTTACAGTGAGAGTCAGGGATTAGATTACTCAAGAATGAGATTTCTTGAGTTATCCCGACAAAATCACATACTCGTTGATTACTGTTCTTGATTTAGAACTTGAGTTTTTACTTGTCCATCCATCACAGATAGTGGATCTTTTATGTTTGCATGATATTGCATAACACGAAGAGAATATGAGTTGATTCTAATGCCCAGGACTGAGATGACCTGATTTTCGAAGTTGGAGTTAACTTCGATAGATGGATATCCATGTCAAGATCGTATACGAATCTTGATGGCATTGATGTGAAATAGAATCAGTTCTGAGACGAAGAATTGAGATAGATTCATTGCATTTTAGCATTGATATACATTGTTATGCATTTATTTATTCTATTTCATATACCTATTGATTATACTGAGATTGTTTCTCACCGGGGTTTATCCGGCTGTTGTCTTGTTTTGTATGTGTGCATAACAAGAGGATGAAGAAATTGAATTGGTGGGACAAGGGTAGCAATAACATAGAAGATGGGCGAAGATTACAGAGCGTTGAACCTGCTATGTGATTAGAATTTTGGACCAGTATTCTAGTCTTTGTTTGTAACGCCCCAAAATCCATAGGACCACATTTATGCATTTTATTGATTTCATGGGCCAAATTGGCAATTTTAAATGTTATGAACTTGCTGATTTATTGATGTTAGCAAGTAAGGGGCGCTGCGGCTGGTACCAGCAGGTGACTCCAAAGAGTGATGCACGAGCTGGTTTAAATCGATCGAAAAATATTTTAAGGAGGTGAAATGATTTCTTTTGGAAAAGGTTTGGTACTTCACAAATTAAAATGGTTAGAAGGGAGTTTTATTAAAATACTGCAACTTGTTGAAAGTGTGTCATGCTAAATATTACAAGTAGCTTGCCACTAATCCCTTCGGTATTTAAACCTATTTTTTAAGAAA
>KV016732.1:38251-61779 GCA_001598015.1 Dorcoceras hygrometricum
GTCCAAGTGTCGGCTGCCCTTTCATATGAGCTATATGCTAAAACTGATATCGGGAGTCATTTTGATCAAAGTGCAAATTGGACCACATAGAACTTATATGCCATGATCAACTGAAAATGATATTTAAATTGTTAACGATGAGTAGTCGTCCAAGTGTCGGCTGCCCTTTCATATGAGCTATATGCTAAAACTGATATCGGGAGTCATTTTGATCAAAGTGCAACACGGACCACATAGAACTTATATGCCATGATCAACTGAAAATGATATTTAAATTGTTAACGATGAGAAGCTGGGCTATCATCCCCTGTTTCTGCCATTGAACTGTTTATTGAATTGTTTACGAAAATGATATTGTTCATTGATTCCTTAACATATGTATTGAACAGATGTCCACCTGTTATTTGAATTGTTATTACCCAGGTTTTACTTGCTGAGCCTTTAGGCTCACTAGCTTTTAAAATGGTGCAGGTGCGACAACTGATGGACGAACATCAGGTGAAACTTGAAACCAGCAGCTGGGTGGTTGTGTTTATCAAGGGGCCAACGTAATCCGTGTCTAGGATAATGTTGTTTATCTTTTGTAGGATCTGTATTAGATCAGTTGCAACGGTTGTATATTTACATAGAATAGCAGCTGGTTGTAAATCGCAATTGCAATGTTATATGATATACTCTGTTTTTCCGCAAACATGTTTCAGCAGTTGGCGCCGTTTTCAGTATTTAGTATTGTGTCTGTGTTCGATTTGTGTTTCGAGTTTTCTTTCAAGTTATAGGAAATACAGCCTATAGCGAATTATCTTTTAGCCCTTCTTTTATTCGAAAATTTTTATTCACCCCATTCTCGTGATTCCCGTGGGTTCGGGCGTCACATTGTTGTACCTAATGTTGTAATACAGTTGGTCAGGAAT
The DNA here is from genome assembly GCA_001598015.1 of Dorcoceras hygrometricum. Classification (NCBI taxonomy): domain Eukaryota; kingdom Viridiplantae; phylum Streptophyta; class Magnoliopsida; order Lamiales; family Gesneriaceae; genus Dorcoceras; species Dorcoceras hygrometricum. The sequence continues at coordinate 39,163 of KV016732.1, forward strand.
TATGGTCGTGAACTTTGAGTATGTAAATTATTTCACAACGTAAGTTCTGTTTATAAATAAGCATCTTTGATCGTATACTTCGAATTCTTTAGCTTTCCGTTGCATTCTTGGAAAAAAAAACTACACACACCATTGGATTAACGTATTACATCTATTAGTAATTAATCGCCCATAAGATAAGATTAGAAGAGTAATTGTGAGCAGAGAGCCTCACACCAATCGTGACCTAATAGCTGTTATTGTAGGAAAACTCAACCAAAGACAACAAGTCTTGCCAGCTACCACTAAATCCATCACAACAGCTCTTAACATATCCTCTAAAATCTGGATAGTTCTCTCAGATTGGCCATCTATCTGAGGGTGATACGCTGTACTCATCGCCAATCTAGTACCCAAAGATATCTGTAGACTCTTCCAAAACCTGGAAGTAAATCGAGGATCACGATCTGAAACAATCGAAACTGGCACACCATGCAAACGCACCACGACATCTATGTACATCTTCGCCATCTTTTTCAAAGAATAGCTCATGTTGTAGGGAATGAAGTGCGCAGAATTTGACAATCTGTCTATCACAACCCAAACTGCATCACAACCTCTGCTAGAACGAGGCAAATGCGTGAGAAAATCCATAGCTATATGCTCCCAATTCCATTGGGGCACCTATAAGCTTTGCAACAAACCACCAGGTCTCATCCTCTCAGCCTTGACTTGCTGACAATTCAAACAACGGGCTACAAAATCAGCAACATCACTTTTCAAACCTGCCCACCAGTAATGCTTCTTCAACGAATGATACATCTTCCTTGCACCAGGATGGACACTGTATCTACTGCAATGCGCTTCTCGCAAGATCTCTTCCTTCAGATCAATCAGATTTGGCACAACCAGCCTGCCACGAAACCTCAAACAACCATCAGAAAATACAGAATAGTCCTCCAACTGACCATCTCTCACCTTCAGTTTCAACTCATGGATTGATGGATCAGTCCTCTGAGCTGCTCTAATGCTAGCAACAATCTGTGGCTCAACTTGAAAAGAAGACACCACAACATAATCTTCAGCTGGGTAATATCACCAACCAATAGTGCTTAGATGCTCATGGGCCTTCGAAATCTGCATCGAAGCCAGCATAGCCACTTGAGCCTTTCTGCTCAATGCATCAGCAACTACATTCCTCTTCCCAGGCTGATATTTGATCTCACAATCAAAATACTTAAGCAGCTCCATCCATCTACGCTGTCTCATATTCAAATCTGACTGAGAAAACAGATACTGAAGACTCTTGTGATCGGAGTACACCACAAACCGCTCACCATACAGGTAGTGGCGCCAAATCTTCAAAGCAAAAACCACTGCTGCTAACTCCAAATCATGAACTGGGTAACGAGTCTCATGCGGCTTCAACTGCCGAGAGGCATACGCAATGACTCGACCATTTTGCATCAACACACAACCCAATCCATTCAAGGAAGCATCTGCACAAACAACAAAACCTCCTGAGCCACACGACAGAGCTAACACAGGCGCAGTAGTTAGCTTCTCCTTGAGCAACAGAAAACTATTCTCGCATTGCTCAGTCCACTCAAACCTCTTGTCTTTCTGAGTCAACTGCGTCATTGGCTTAGCTATACTAGAGAATCGCTCTATAAAACGCCTATAATAGCCAGCCAAACCCAAGAAACTACAAATCTCAGCAACATTATTGGGACTTTCCCAGTTAATCACTGCCTCAACCTTACTGGGATCCACAGAAATGCCATCGACAGAAATCACATGACCCAGAAACACAACTCGGTCTAACCAAAACTCGCACTTGGAGAACTTAGCATACAGCTGCGAGTCTCGTAGCTTCTGAAGAACCAACTTCAAATGCTCTTTCTGCTGCAACGGAGTCTTATAGTACACCAAAATATCATCGATAAACACAATCACAAACTGATCGATGAACTCTCTAAAGACTCTATTCATCAAGTCCATGAAAACTACGAGAGCATTCGTCAAACTGAAAGGCATAACTAGAAACTCATAATGCCCATACCTCCTACGAAACGCAGTCTTCTCAACATCCTGCTCACGGATGTGCAACTGACGGTACCATGAACGAAGATCGATCTTAGAAAACACAGCCGAACCCTGAAGCTGATCAAACAAGTCATCGATCCTAGGCAAATGGTACTTATTCTTCATTGTCGCCTTATTCAACTGCCTAAAGTCGATGCACATCCTCATCGACTCGTCCTTTTTCTTGAAAAACAAGATAGGCGCTCCAAACGGAGTCTTATAGTACACCAAAATATCATCGATAAACACAATCACAAACTGATCGATGAACTCTCTAAAGACTCTATTCATCAAGTCCATGAAAACTACGAGAGCATTCGTCAAACTGAAAGGCATAACTAGAAACTCATAATGCCCATACCTCCTACGAAACGCAGTCTTCTCAACATCCTGCTCACGGATGTGCAACTGACAATACCCCGAACGAAGATCGATCTTAGAAAACACAGCCGAACCCTGAAGCTGATCAAACAAGTCATCGATCCTAGGCAAATGGTACTTATTCTTCATTGTCGCCTTATTCAACTGCCTAAAGTCGATGCACATCCTCATCGACTCGTCCTTTTTCTTGAAAAACAAGATAGGCGCTCCACACGGAGACATACTCGGTCTAATAAATCCCTTCTCCAGCAAATCACTAAGCTGAACCTTAAGCTCCCTCAACTCAGCAGGCGCTAAACGATACGGAGCACGCGAGATCAGAGCTGTACCAGGTACCAACTCAATGCTGAAGTCTATCTCCCTTCTCGGAGGAAAACAGGAATCTCCTCAGGAAACACATCCGGGAAATGTCGAACCACGGGAACCCTACTAAGCTCTACGCTCGAATAATATGACGCACTAAGGCATAGATCATAAACCCAGCATTCTCTAGCGACAACAGGCTAAACATCTCCATCGCAGAGACTAAAGGAATCTTCAACTGGGAATCTTGGCCATAGAAATTCCATTTCTCGCCAGACTGGGGCCTAAATCGCACAACGCCATGGAAACAATCCACAGTGGCCCTATAGCTAGACAACACGTCCTCCCACTATACAGTCAAAATCCCACGTCACTAGCCTGATCAGGTTGGCTAACAACACACTGTTGCCAAACCTAAGAACACCATTTAACAAATTCTCCTGGGAAAACAAGCTCGCGTCGGCAGGAGTCGCTACAGACACAACATCACACAAAGATGTGGTACGCAAACCATGCTCAACCACAATGCATCAGAAATGAAAGAATGTGATGCTACTGTATCAAACAACACAAGCGTAGGAAAATCAAAAACTAAGCAAGTACCTGCGATAATCCCTCCGCCTGCTCCCTAGTCATGGCATTCACTTGGGCAAACTGAGGTCCAGAAAATTGAGGATGGGAAGACTGCCCAAACACGCAAAGGACCAGGCCGTTGAAACGGCCTAAACTGAGGCTCCTCTAACCTCTGCTGTGGCGGTGGAAAAGAACGACCTCTATACGATCCACATCGACCCTGTGGTGGAGCTGCGGTATGCTGCGATCTAGACACTCTAGCAAAGTGCCCGTACTGACCACAGACATTGCACGAACCATGCACACCAACACACTGCGCTGTCGGGTGCCTTCCACCACACTGGCCACAATACTCCACCTTGGAGCTACTACCACTGCTCGAACTCCTCGAGCCAGAAGAACTAGAACAAGACTTCTTCTTAAATTGAAGACCACGAGGTCTAAACCTCTGATGTCCGGGCTACAAGGATACCTGCTGCTGGGGTGGCTGAGACGACAGCACTGACTGGGAAGTTTGCACCCTCGAAACCACGGGACGACTACCTTGCACTCCCGATGACCTAACACGCGACCGACGATTCTGTAGTCCTTCCTCAATGTCTATAGCCCTGTCCACCGCTTCTTCATAGCTCGTCGGTGAACCCGCTAACACAAAAGAATACAGCTCTTCATTGAGTCCCTCCATGAACTTGTTCCTCTTCGCTTTCTCTATGCCAGCAACATGCGTAACATAGGAAAGAAGAGAAGAAAATCTCCGGGCATACTCTCCCACGGACATAGAACCCTAAACCAGGTTATCGAACTCACGCTCTCTGGCGTTCACAAACGATTCTAGAACGTACTCCTGACGAAAGGCAGTACAAAAGCTACTCCACAAAATCCCCACGCCTGTCTCCTCGAGAGTCCTAGAATCACCTCTCCACCAACGCTCGGCACTTCTCCTCAACTGAAATGTAGCCAAACTCAGTCTACGCTCATCGTCATACCTGACACGATCGAACAATCCGGTAATATGCTGCAACCAAGACTCAGCATCAGAACTAGGTTCATCACCATTGAACGTCTGAGGATTCATCCGCTGAAACCTCGCCATCACTAGTTCCATATCGTCCACACGGGCTGTTAGCTCATCTACCTCCAAATCAATCTGTCTCGCGTCCACGACGAGGAACACTATGCTGCGCTTCCTCGTTCTGACCTTCGGACTCTTCCTGAAACTGACCTCTACCTCTACCCCTACGTCTAGGCGGCATCTACGAAGGAACTAAGAAGGTAAGGTCTTACAACAACAGATACATCACAGAACAAGTAAATAAAATAGATCACATAATCAAGCACATGAAACAAGCAACCCTGTGCCTAGACTCAAGTGTGATCAAAGAAATCGAGCTTATCCCAGCTTATGCTCTGATAACAAAAATGTCAGGCCTCGTGCTCTACTTAGAGTTAAACCACACACAACAATAGCAGATCCTACAAAAGTGGCTTAAAATTTTCTCTTTGGCCTGACGATTAAAACGTATAATTTAAAATACAACAATACTCAAAATATCCTAGTAATTTAAAATCACTCAGTACGACAGTACAACATTAAAACATATATCCAGTACCAAACAACAACAACTACAAAGCACAGGACAACCCCCGGCTAACAGTACTGATGCATAATATGCTATACGCTAACTGGGACACTCTAACCAACTCCTGGGGCACCTCCAGTTGGGTCTACTCCACGACCAGCAGAGTAACCATGATAACCTGAAAACAACAAGTAACAAACAACCAAGCCCTAGAGGGACATGGGGTCAAACCCCAATACGGAGAGCAACTGAAAAACAGCAGTTAGATAGCAACAAATAAAATGAAAATGCTATGCATGAGATCAAGGCTACAACCGAACACAGGGATCCAAAGGATTACAAAGGCAGCTCAACAACTGGAATCTGAATAGAAGACAGTGGCCACAATGTGTGTGAGTATATGGGAGCTACCCACTCGTCTCAGCACACGGTATCAGGTGCATAAACAACGCTCAACCTGTTGTTGCCCAACGCATGAGATGTGGGAGCTACCCACTCAACTCACGGTGGCTAACAGTCCCTGCAGGGAGATGAGGGACGGGAGTTACCCGCGCGCCTCTACAAGCACCCTGGCACGCTCAATTCAGAAATCAAAAGGCACGGCTACAAGAGACCTGAAACAACATGCAACATATGCGTGTATGCAGTGCAACACAATGCAGCAGGTAACAAAATAATAAACACAGCATCACAGAACAGCAAGCATAAGCACATATCCATGCCAAATCTCAACGCTGTAAGCAAGCTCACATCCGTACGTCAAGTCTCTGTGCAACAATTACTAAAAAATGGGTCCGAACAACGCAGATCTCACACCTGCTAAGCCAATTACAAACAACTACTCAAGGAAAGAAACACAGAAAAGCAACAGCTGGGCGCTACGAACTCGACCAGCGCTATACTACCCCTCTAACTCAACAGAGAGCTCTAAACAAACACAAAGCAGGGTCTGAACACTAACCCCAACAAGCTAGGATGGTATGCTAACAACCTACAGAAGGGAGATGTCTTCGCGCACCTCACCAGCTTCAAGAAAACATCTGAAAGCAATATCCAAACGAAGAGTCTCAGCAATAGGAGTCCAACGCTACCACTCTTTCTTCAATCAGAGCTGTCTACCATCGGCAATCGGAGAAGATACGGTTCGGTGAACAGTAGCTAGGGTATCGCGACAGAGATCTACAATCAGGAAATATTTTAAGTGTCGGGAAAACAATAATAGAGAGCAAGGACAAGCTCCTTATTTAAATCTCGCTGCTGACAGAAACTGGGAACAGATCCACCGACAACTTAAGCTATCACAGCTGATATTCCCGCTCGCAACCAGATCTCACAATAGATCTCACTCTACGTCAAAACAGCGATCACTTAAACCAAACAACGTCGCAGAGAGTTACTGTCGCAACTGAACACGTCACCCGCTACTCGCTGCTGAACAACTAACCAACATCTAATAGCAACGCAACATCAGATCTCTCACACAGCTGAAAGCTAAGGCAACTCACAGCTGAGTCTCCTTTGCTAATTTGCTTTCATTCCAACTAATCCAAACGACGATGTACCAACACCCGCTACTGAAAACATGCTAGGAGACATGCACGATATCAGACTTCTCCTCAAAACTGAAAACCAACAATCCAGCGACATCTCAATTCTTAATTCTCGTGATTAATCTAACTCAAAATCCGATTAATCACTAATTAGAAATCTGAATCCTCACATGAACACTAACCCCAACAAGCTAGGATGGTATGCTAACAACCTACAGAAGGGAGATGTCTTCGCGCACCTCACCAGCTTCAAGAAAACATCTGAAAGCAATATCCAAACGAAGAGTCTCAGCAAGAGGAGTCCAACGCTACCACTCTTTCTTCAATCAGAGCTGTCTACCGTCGGCAATCGGAGAAGATACGGTTCGGTGAACAGTAGCTAGGGTATCGCGACAGAGATCTACAATCAGGAAATATTTTAAGTGTCGGGAAAACAATAATAGAGAGCAAGGACAAGCTCCTTATTTAAATCTCGCTGCTGACAGAAACTGGGAACAGATCCACCGACAACTTAAGCTATCACAGCTGATATTCCCGCTCGCAACCAGATCTCACAATAGATCTCACTCTACGTCAAAAAGCGATCACTTAAACCAAACAACGTCGCAGAGAGTTACTGTCGCAACTGAACACGTCACCCGCTAATCGCTGCTGAACAACTAACCAACATCTGATAGAAACGCAACATCAGATCTCTCACACAGCTGAAAGCTAAGGCAACTCACAGCTGAGTCTCCTTTGCTAATTCAAATGCTGTCATTCCAACTAATCCAAACGACGATGTACCAACACCCGCTACTGAAAACATGCTAGGAGACATGCACGATATCAGACTTCTCCTCAAAACTGAAAACCAACAATCCAGCGACAACTGCTCACGTCACCACTGCTGAACGCTAGCACTCAGGGATGACCCACACTAACTTCTGAACAGATCTCAAGTCAAAACTCTAACTCTCCAGACTTGTTCCAAGGACTAAAACAAAACCCGATAGCTTCTTCAAGAACATCGACACAAAGTTGATCTCAATAAAACCCGATTAATTAACTCAATTAATCTCATCAGCTTTTTGTGTCTCACACCAGTCGATCATGGTTAGGGTATAGTACGATCATTTCAACTCAAATATCCCGATCAGATCAACGACCATTGGTAAGTCGAGAGTCGCTATAGATCTAATAATCATGCATACATCTTGGAGATCAAATAGTGATATCGCATGTGTTACTAGGTAAACTCATTTACTTGAAACACATCCAGTACTCTGGCCAGAGATTTGTCACACTATTATCTCCTCAGATAGTATCGGATATCCATGCACAAGGGCGAGCGGTGAATCCTCGACAACGAATCATCGACTCCTACATGCATCGGGACCTCACCCAAACCCGGCACCTGATGACCCCAACTGAGTCGGTAAACGGGTCAAAGTGAGGCACCTATCATGTAGAGTCTCAATGACGTTTTGAGTAATACGGACTAATCTGTACAACCAAGACCTCGGACTTAATCCACTCGACAAATGATAACCACTTGGAAAGTCCGAACGAGGATAGTTCGATAGATCACCTGGTCACTATCCATCTGCATGCTCAGAACATCACTATGTTCCCTACTAATGAAATGTGATTCTTCACATCGCAGATGCTAGTCTCAAGCTCGAGCAGCCCTTATCCTGTTTTGGATGGTCCAATCGACTAGGAAATAGTTTAGAATACAAAGTGACTATTAAATATGTTAATGATAGCCATCAAATCCACTATCACATCTAGCATACACTATGTGCATTCAAGGTCTTTATCCAGCAACTGTAATCATAATAATGAAGATAAATAATGCCATAAAAGAATGCGAATTTCATAAATAAAGATTGCTTTATATAGAGTCAATAAGAACCCACACGCCACAATTTGGCTAGTTGGGCACCTACTCTAAAACATGATTCATATAATCACACTACAAAGTCATGTTGGGCTTCTAAAAATATTTTTGTGCAGACAATCAATAAGGGAGTGATGAAATTCCCAGAAAAACAAGATTTCATGGCTATAGACAAAGGCCCGTTTCCTTAAGTGGCATCCATAAATATGAATACCACAGACTTGAGAGAACTCTTACATGACATGCGTGCGATGAACGAGAAGAATGGTAGAAAATGCTGGATTCCAAAAGGACAAATGTTTGAAACTAACGGAATTTATGGTAGGTCAACAGCAAACATGTTCGAAGGGGGAGTCCAAAAAATGTTGGTGGGTCTACGTCTAGTCGGCCGACGAACCGATATTTCCCCAGGAAAACAAGGGAAACTTACTATCCAGGCGAGGTGTATCATCGAATGTCACGAGTATACCAGAAGGAGGAAGAAAACTGCTTGAAGCTTCCTCCAGTAAACACTCATAAAATTCATGGTTACAGTAAGAAAAATGATTCTACTAGGAAAACTCAAAGAGTGAGGTAAGCAGATCATCAAGATAGACCAAGGTTTGTCCTCCCACCCAGAAGCGATGTTAGTGATGCTTGGAGGGTGGCTTAGCACAAGAAGTTCCCTATACCACTTACTAGAACGCAGAAAAGGATGTCAGAGAAAGAGCAGCCGCTAAACCAAATACAGCAGGAACACGGTTAGCAAGTCCAAATTCTGTAGAAAGGCTACTGGAGACAAAATTAGTGATGACGGTGATGATTTGCTCAATTAAGATGATACCCGGGGAAACAAAACGATTGATTTTCATGTGGGAAAATTTCACATTTCAGTATATTGCAACACATGTGTGGTGATTTTGCCAGAAAAATTTAGGCTGTGGAATGTTGATGAAGAAAAGACAGTGAATCATGGTTCAAAGAAGATGGATAAGAAAGAAGCTGAAAACCCATAAGGAGGCTCAGGTGTTATTATAAAAGGGGAGCATCCAATCAAACCAAACCAGGTGATAATAGAGAAACCTATGCCAGAGATGACAAGTCATATCAGACCGTTGTACATTAAAGCTCACTTGAATGAGAAAGTGTCAAGGGTACTAATTAACAATGGCTCAGAAATTAACGTGCTACCAATAAGTATGTTGGGAAACTTGGGAAAGAAAGAAGAGGATCTTACACCTGTGGAGGTTTCGGTGTCTGCTTTCACAGAGGAATCAACTAAAACCATAGGAGTTTTCCCTACCAACGTCACTGTGGGTTTGTCTTCTCTATGTGCATTTTTCGTGGTGAACTCATCTGCGAATTTCCAAGCTTTATTGGGAAGGGATTGGATCCATGCTAATCAATGTATCCCCTCCTCAATGCACCAGTTGTTATTCTGGAAGGGACATGAATTGGAAATTGTAGAGGCCGATACACAACCATTCCAAGCCAATACTAGCATGGTTGAAGCACGGTACTATAATGGAGATTTTGGGCCTGTAAAAATTCGGGGCTCAAACACTGAGAAGTCAAAGGCAGTGTATATGGAAAGTTCGATTCTCAACCCAATCCTTGATAAAATCCTCAAACCAGCTGTCACTGTGCCTTGTAGGCCAGTGATACAACCCATGGTGGAGGAAATTGGTGATTAAGCTCAGCAAAGAAGAGAAAGAGATAGCCGCAGCCATTATTCACAAATTACATGTGCAGCAAATGCTAGATAAGATTGACGGGTCGGGGTATGAAGCATTTGGAACAGAAGTGATCCATGAAGAGGATAGTGATGAGGAGGACAAACTCCAACTGGAGGAGCTAGTAATGGCGTCAACTCAAATGGAGGATGGTGCACACAAAGTTCAAGATCAATTGGAAGAAATAAATTTGGGGAGTCTGGATAACCCGAAGGTAATATTCATCTGTGCATTGTTGGAAGATGAGATTAAGATTCAAGATCAATTGGAAGAAATAAATTTGGGGAGTCTGGATAACCCGAAGGTAATATTCATCTGTGCATTGTTGGAAGATGAGATTAAGAGGGATTTGATAGATTTGTTAAGGGAGTTCGAAGATTGTTTTTCCTGGACATACAAAGACATGCCAGGACTAGACCGGAGTTTAGTGGAGCACAAACTCCCAATCAAAGAAGGATTCAGGCCATTCAAGCAACCTTCCAGGAGAATGTATAAGGAGATAGAATTAAAAGTGAAGGAATAAATAGAGAAATTGCTGAAACCCAAGTCCATAAGGCCAATCAAATATATCGAATGGCTGTCAAACATGGTACCAGTGATGAAAAAGAATGGCAAGATCAGAATATGCGTTGATTTTCGTGACCTGAACTGTGAAACCCCTAAAGATGTATATGTCATGCCTATAGTAGATATGTTGATTGATTCAGTGACTGGTCACGAGCTGCTGTTGTGAGGACTAGATTTGCTAACTACGATTTATAGCTAATTAGATGTGGTTTGGAATTAGCTAATTGAGTTTCGGAGTATCGGGTTTCCAGATTTGAGGATTTGGTGATGTTTCAGAATTTCAGATTTGAGCGAAATCTGGATGCTCAGATGTGCCCTGTGTGTTTGTGTGAATCATAGCGATCAGGGAGCAAAACGTTGTCGTTTTGGGTGCTAGCTAGATCTGGAGTTGCTGGAGGTGATGCGATGTCGTATGTGTTTTCAGATTTGGCGCTAGTAAGTGAGATCTGTTTAGCGGGAGTTGTTCAGATGTCAACGCTGGTCAACGGTGTTGTTTGATGAATACAGATGTGATCGAGATCTAGATGAGCGTTAGTGAGATCTGTTGTGAGAGCTGGACTTCGATGCTACGTCGTTTTGATAAGTAAGAGCGACGTCTTTTTGGTATTGTTTAGAGAACCAGATCCGAAAGGCTTCTGCCTTAGAATGAAAGCTGTTTAGTACCAAGATCTGAGTTGGGGAGAGATCTGAATTAGTCGGTGATGACTTTTGTTGCAGCTTTGACTGGGGATTTAAATGTAAGTGCTGATCGATGAACCAAGTATTCCTTATCTTCTTCCCCGAACCCTCGATTTCTACTGTTCACCCGAACCATATTTCCGTCGATTTCCATTGTTTTTCGCCTCCGTTTGGAGCAAGATTGGTAGAGCTGAGCTCGTCTTCTCTAGGGCTTTCGATTGATACCAGTCTGGAGACTGGAGTCGCCGGATTTGAGGAGGGCGAAGTAGTTGTAGAGTTCGTAGGTCTTTGCGATTGCGGACCAGTAGCTTGTCTGTTCTTTAACAGCTTTGGGTAAGTGATTCTTTACCGATTTAAGCTTCTTTTGAGAGCTGAATAGTGCTCTGTAGGGTTGAGGTAGCTGAGCGAGCTACGAGGCTTTAGAAACTAAGCTGTTTGAGTTCAGATTTGAGTTGATTTTGAGATATCTTAACAGATTCGAGCTTGTAGTAGCTTCTGCTGAGTTGCCGTGGAGTTGCTTGTGCAGTAGACTTGAGTTGGTTGCTGCACCCTTCTTGTTGTAAGATCTGTTGAGGTTTGAGGTACTAATTGAGCTATATTAAGAAGTTTCGATATCAGCTTTGGGAATATTTCTGTCGTGTATTAGCTGCTGTGTTTGTATCGCCTGTTGAATGATTTGTGCTCATATCTGGGTTATGTGTGTGTGATGTTATGCATTGATTAAGCATGAGTCTGCTGTGCATTCACGCATACATATTGAGCCTGATTCTTTTGGAAGCTGAATCCCTTTACACGTTATGATCGGCCGGCTGAGTCGGCGTGCCTGAAAGTTCCAACGTTGTTTGATGTGGTGGCCAGCTGAGCTGTTGTGCCTGAATACCACACTGCCTTGTGATGGTCGGCTGAGTCGTCGAACCTGAAGATCACAATATGATGATGATTGATGAGATCTGCACAGCTGAGTCGTTGTGCTATTTGCCTATCGATGATTCTTGGTAGCCCTTTCATGCATTGAACGATAGTTATATTGCATTGTCTGATAGGATTGATGCTTTTATTGTGCTCTTCGTACAGAGGTTTGACCTCGTTTATTTTCCCTATTTTGGGCTGCCTTGGTCTATATTGGCTTTGACAGGTTCTTCAGGTAACGAGGCTGAAGAGTGGAGCTTCAGCTGGTCGATCCCCATTTAGTTGAGTCCCAGTTGTATTTATATTTATATTGAGCCAGGGATGTCCTGTGCCTTTAGTGATGTTGGGGATCGTGTGTTGTGTTGTTGTTTGAGTTTTGAGTTAAAATCCTATTTTGAGTATGAATATTTTGAATGAATGTTTTATTGTTCAGGCCCAATCATTTGAAAAAAAAATTTAAGCCCTATTTTATGCTTCCGTGATTATGTGCTTAATTGTGCTGTTAATCCTTGTGGTTTAGCACGGGGCCTGACAGCTGTCATTTATGGACGGTTCTCTGGACACTTCTAAACCAAATTTAGATGCCCGTGAGCTATTGTCACATTTGAATGGTTGGTCATACCGTTTGGGTTGAAGTACGCAGTAGCAACATACCAAAGGGAAATGAGCTTAATTTTCCATGACATGATCAGTCATCATCTGGAGGTGTATATCGACGACAAAGTGGTAAAGTCAAAACGAGCACGCACAAAACTTAAGCAAAAGCTTTCAGCGTAGGAGGCAACATGAGTTGAAACTGAAACCACTCAAATATGTTTTTGGAGAAAAATCAGGAAAATATTTTGGATTCTTGGTGCACCACAGATGGGTCGAAGTTGACAGAAATAAGGCAAAGGTAGGCAATCATGGAGGCTAACCCACCTCGAAACAAAAAGGAGATGCAACGTTTCCTGGGACAAGTGATATTTAAGGCGCTTTATTTCCAACCTCGTCGGAAAGACAAATGAATTCTCACAGCTACTGAGGCTAAGAGACACAGATGCATTTCAATGGAAAGCTCAACACCAGATAGCATTTGACAGAATAAAGGAATATCTTGCGAAGCCCCCAGTCTTGGTACCCCCCAAGTACGACGCTCCTCTCAAGCTGTATATTTCAGCATCTCAGGATTATCGGATGTTTGTAGTAGGTGCCCAACTAGCCAACTTGTGTCTTGTGGTTCTTCTTGACTCGATGTATAACGAACTTTATTTATGAAATTCTCATTCTTTTATGGCATTTTTATCTTCATTATTATGATTACAATTGTAGGATAAAGACCTTAAATGCAATATAGTGTATGTTAGATGTGATAGTGGATTTGAAGGCTATCATGAAACACATACAATAGTCATGGTGTATTCTAAACTAGTTATTAGTCAATTGGGTCGTCCAAAAGAGGATAAAGACCGTTCGAGCTTGAGAATAGCATTTGCGATATGAAGTATCACCTTCATTGGTAGGGAACATAGTAAAGTTCTGAGCATGCAGATGGATAGTGACCTGGTGATCTATTGAACTACCCTCGTTCGGACTTTCCAAGTGGTTATCATTTGTCGAGTGGATTAAGTCCGAGGTCTTTATTGTACAGATTAGTCCGTATTACTCAAAACGTCATTGAGAGTCTACATGATAGATGCCTCTCTTTGACCCGTTTACAGACTCAGTTGGGGTCATCAGGTGGAGGGATTGGGTGAGGTCCCGATGCATGTAGGAGTCTATGCATCATTGTCGAGACCGCTCGTCCCTGTGCGTGGATATCATATGCTATTTGAGGAGATAATAGTGTGACAAATCTCTGGTTAGAGTACTAGATGTGTTTTAGATAATGGGTTTACCTAATAACACATGCGATGTCACTATTTGATCTCCAAGATGTATGCATGGCTATCGGATCTCTAGCAACTCTCGATTTACCAATGGTTGTTGATCCGACTCGATTTACCGTACTGTACGCTAACCATGACCCACTGGTTCTTGCAGGCACTATCAGTGATACCTAGGAGATCATGCGGCAATGTTTCTAGACACTTTACCATTGTCCAATGGGTAAGTCCAAAATGTGTTTTCAGAGTCACAAGTAGTTGTGAGCCCATAGCTAGCTGTATCTCTGAACAATTGAGGGTCACACAAGTACTGCTTTCTCAATTCCCTACAGAAATGGTGCTCAAAGTGTTGAGTATAGTAGGAGGAATGATGAATTGTGACTTTCTAAAATTAACTGGGGGTGGAAATATGATTTCTTAAATTGTCTTGGACTAGTATGACTATCCTTAGAGGTGATAGGGGTCTAACTGCAGCACGCGTACGGCGGTGGTGCCAGGACGACGATGCGGCGATGGAATTTGATTCCTAGGGTTTTTCTGGGCTTGTCCCCCGATGGTTTTTTGGACCGATACTTGCTATCGGACCTTTTGGTTGGACCAAAATTATTTTTTCAAAATTTTGAGATATTCTAAAATTGTTTTAAGCCCAAAATTATTTGATGCAATTAACATAAGAATATGATTTTATTTATAAAATATGATTTTATATTTAAAATATGATTTTGTTGGATAAATTCAAATTCGATTGATTATTTATTTATATAATTAATTGGATTACTTGAATAAATAATGTTGTTTGGGATGATCGAGAGTCATGCCCAATGTGTTAGGTGTATGCTAGGTTTTATATTTCTTGGTTGTAATATTGTTGAAATCATATCAAAATGGGCCTGGTTTATGGCCCGTTTCCACCCCTTTAAAATGTATCCCTTATTTGTCATGAATATTTAAATATAAATATTAGACTTAGTGGAAGGATAATTTTGAATATGGTGGAGATGATAATCAAAGATATTGAAGACCGAAGACATGTAAAACTGAAATGTTATGTAATAGGATTGCCTTTGCATACTGCATATCACCTAGGATTCGACCTAGATCCGTGCTTGGCAACCACGATCGCATAGATCTCGATTATCGATCATCTCTATTATTTATGTGATATATGTCTGTTGTATACGTGAATTTTAAATCTGATTTAAAATTAATGAGACCAAATTCAAAATTAAAATCCCTCATTTGAAATTTGATTTAAAATTTATATAAAGATTAAAAGTTTCATGATTAAATTGAAGGAACTTAGTTTATTGATAATTATGAGTAAATGTGACAAAACGTTATCTAAGAGAGTCCTGTGTGCCGGAAAGTTGTGCACGCCATTGACACTTGCTGTGAGTTGGATGGAACTCCCATGACGTTGGCTCATATTATTGGGAACGTTATGGCGACCGTTCATTACAACTCAACATTGATGGATCATCTTGACACGTGATAGTAATCGACGTCATATTATTGGGCCCTTACTGGACGTGAGATAAATACATGAAGGTTGCACCTGTTGCAATTGGGCTCTACCTTTTGAGGATAATGGTTGGCTGATATTATTCGGGACCGTGATTTTTTGATTGGACTCTATGTACCCACTAAGGAAAATAGCTTTCTCAATTTCATTAGAGGGTGATGAAATCGTTAAAATAGTGGGAGGGTAATTCATAAAACTAAATGACCATGTTTTATGTCTTAGATTTTTTCATGAATAGTTTGTGATGCATGTCTATTTCTCCTTTCAGTATAAACTGCTATAATCATGTCTTCGATGAAAAATCCGCTTGCTGCTATACTGGATAGCAACAAGTTCACCGGCCTCAACTATCAAAATTGGCTCCGCAATCTTAAGATTGTGTTTGCTTCGGAGAAAATTCTCTACACGCTAGAGAAGAGCCCTCCGAAGGAGGCCTCTGCCAATGCCAGTCCTGAGGAGATGGAAAAAATTGGATAAATGGTGGGAAGACGAGCTTAAAGCACATTGCTACATGATGGGATCAATGTGCAATGAAATTCATCGGTGATTTGTGAAGACGGAGTATGCTGCTGACATACACCTTCATCTCAAGGAGCTTCATGGGGAGAACTCTCGGATGGATAGGTTCACAACTGTCAAGGAGCCCATGACGAGCCGCATGCGCGATCGGACTTCGGCGCACGAGCATGGGATCCGTATGATTGGGCTCATTTAGAAGCTACTCGGCCTCGAAATCACGCTTCCATATGAGCTTTCTGTGGATCTGCTTGTCCCTCCCTGCTGCGTTTGACCCCTTCGTGGTCAACTTTAACATGAAAAGGCTGGATGCTACCCTTGAAGAGGTGGTAAACATGCTTGTCGCGTTTGAGGGGACCATGAAGAAGGAACAGCCCGTCCTCCTTTTGGGCTCTTCTTCCTCTGCGAAGAACGGGCCCAAACGCAAGGGTAAGAAGCGTTCTGTCCCTACGAAGGAGGAAAAGCCCGCCAAGAAGACCAAGGCAAGGGCTCCGAAGCCAAACAAATCTGAAGATATCTGCCACCACTATCACAAGCCTGGGCATTGGAAAAGGAACTGTAGGGATTACCTCGAGCGGTTGCGAACTGCAAAAGGTATATTCTACATTGAAATAAATATATCTGTTAACTCAACTTCTTGGGTACTTGATACCAGAAGTGGATCTCATATCTGCAATGACTTGCAGGTAATGACAAGAAGTCGACATTTTAGGGAGGGTGAGACCCACTTGAGGCTTGGAAATGGAGCAAGGCTTGCGGCCGAAGCTATTGGAGATGTTTATTTATTTCTTTCTTCGAATTTTAAGTTGTTGAAAAACATTTTATTTGTTCCCGAATAAATAAAAAACATTATTTCCGTTTCTATGCTTGATAGTGATGGATATTCTTGTCATTTTTCTATTCGATTTGCAATATTTACAAGAATGAATGTTTAATTGGAATTGGGGAACGCGAAAACGATCTGTACAACTTAAAATTGAGAGAAGTTCCAACTCACGATGTGGAAACATATACAACAACAATCAAAAGGAAAAACGATAGTCTGAACCCCACACAACTTTGACACGCTAGGCTAGGTCATATTTCCTTAAATAGGATGAACAAGTTGATTAGGAGCGACATGTTTAATATGTCTGATATTAACTCCTTACCAACTTGTGAATCATGTCTCAAGGGAAAAATGACAAAATTTCCCTTCACGGGCAAGCCTGAACGTGCTCAAGGCCTATTGGATTGATCCATACTGATGTGTGTGGCCCACTTAGCATTGGTACTAAGTCCGGTCACACCTACTTCATCACATTTATCGATGATCACTCTAGGTATGGGTACTTGTACTTAATGAAGCACAAGTCTGAATCCTTTGAAAATTTCAAAGAATTCAAGGCTGAAGTAGAAAATCAACTAGGAAAAAGTATTAAAACACTTTGATCCGATCGAGGTGGAGAATACTTGAGTGCCGAATTTCAAGACTATCTTAAGGAGAATGACATTCTCTCATAGTGGACCCCTCCGGCCACACCACAACTAAATGGTGTAGCGGAGCGTCATAATCGAACCTTGATGGACATGGTTCGATCTATGATGAGCTTCACTGAACTTCCTACATCATTTTGGGGCTATGCGCTCGAAACAGCGATAATGTTGTTGAACAATGTCCACACCAAGGCAGTGGATAAAACTCCATATGATATATGGATGGGCAAGCCATCCAAGTACTCGTACCTGAGGGTTTGGGAATGTCCTGCTTACGTGAAGCAGACAGTGGGAGATAAGCTGGATAATAGATCCATCTTATGCTACTTCATTGGGTATCTAAAGAATTCTATTGGATACTTCTTATACTATCCCAATGAAACAAAAGTGTTTGTTTCTAGAATTGCACCTTTCTAGAAAGGAATTTCTACTTGATAGAAAAGGCAATATAGTAGAACTCAAAGAAGTTCGAGAACCAACTGAAGTACCAAGTGAATCTCCCGCACCTCAAGAGCCAATCCTTGATATGGACACACCTAGGAGATTTGAAAGGGTTGGGTTCCTAGGGCTCCTGTTAGATATGGTTTCCTGCTTGAAGATGATCAAAGTGATCAAACTATTGGATGTTATCCAAGAACCTTCAAGGAGGCAATTTTCGATGTTGATTCTAATTTGTGTCTTGAATCAATGCAATCTGAGATTGACTCAATGCATTCAAAATAAGTTTGGACTCTTGTAAATCCTCCCGAAGGAATAGTTCCTATTGGGATCAAATGGATATACAAGAGAAAACTTAGGCCTGATGGTAAGGTACTGACCTACAAGGCACGACTGGTTGCAAAAGGTTACACTCAAAGGCAAGGTGTTGACTATGATTAAGCCTTTTCACCAGTTGCAATGTTCAATTCAATTAGAATCCTTCTAGCCATAGCTGCATGGTACGACTATGAGATATAGCAAATGGATGTGAAGACTGCGTTCCTTAATGGAAACATTAAGGAAAGATCTATATGACGCAGCCTGAGGGTTTCACATGCGTAGAGCATAAAGTATGCAAACTTCAGAGATCGATCTACGGTCTCAAGCAAGCATCGAGAAGTTGGAACCCGATGTTTGATGAAACGATTAAAGAATTTGGTTTCATCAAAAATCCCAAGGAGCCATGTGTGTACAAGAAGGTAGTTAAAAATGCTGTGAAATTCTTTGTACTTGATCTTGATCACATTCTACTCATTGATTTTGTTGTCTAGTAGATTGTCGATGAAGGACATGGGTGAAGCATCCTATATTCTAGGAATACAGATCTATAGAGATAGATCGAAAAGGATGCTTGGACTCACCCAAGCGACCTACATCGATACCATACTTAAGAGGTTCTATATGGAAGAGTCCAAGAGAGGACACCTGCCTATGTGCCATGTGGTCACTCTATCTAAGTCTATGTATCCGAAGACTGATGAGGAGATAGAGAGTATGACACGTGTGCCATATGCCTCGACAATAGGTAGTATTATGTATGGTATGATCTCGACTAGATCGGATGTCTCATATGCTCTGAGTGTCACGAGCCGCTACCGAGCCAACCCCAGACAAATGCATTGGAAGGCTGTGAAAGATATTCTTAAGTACTTACGAAGGACTAAGAATGTTCATGGTCTATGGGGGTGGTGAACTGAAATTGGAAGGCTACACTGATTCTAGCTTCCAATGCGATGTGGATGATTCGAAATCAACCTATGGATTTGTATTCATGCTCAATGGTGGTGTTGTCTCTTGGAAGATTTCCAAGCAAGACACCATCGCGGATTCAACCACTGAGGCTGAGTACATCATAGCATCATGTCAGGCCCGATGGTCTAAATCCGAGAATATGGGCTAAAATTTTTCGTTTGGGCCTGAACTGAAAACATCTCTTAAAATACGAACATAATCAAAATACGGATTTTAACTCAAGAATCCAAACAACAACAGCAGCAATACTGAAAACATCCAAGCATAGCAACAAGTATAGATCCCCAAATACAGTATTCACATAGGGCATCCCCTAGTTCAATAATTCAACACATAGTATATAGCTGGGACTCAAGATGGGGATCTATCAGCCGACACTCCATTCGGTCCAGCTGGATTATCTGAAGACTTTGCAAAGGCCAACACAGACCAAAGCAGCCCAAAAAGGGAAAATAAAACTAGGTCAAACCTCAGTACGAAGAGCATCTATAAAACCAGCTCACATATAAAACATGTAATATCTCAAACGTGCAATGCATGATCGGGATACTACCAAAACTCATCGGTCATCAACAGTGATCCACGCCCAAAACTCGGCAGTGAATAAAAAAAGTAGTGGCCACCTCGCATGTGGAATCATGGGTGCTACCCATGCCATTCACATGCAGTACCAGCGGCTTGCAATCTGATCCCTCAACCCACCGGTGTCATTCATGCTTGCTGAGGGGTGGGAGCTACCTAAGTGAACCTCAAGGCAACCGACAAACCTCACGGCGGGGAGTCAGGATACAAAATCCAACCGACACCTCAATCATTTTATTTCCAAAATAATAGATTCAGCATACTGGTACTATACATCGATCGGTTCTCAAAGAAATGAGGCTCAATATGATATGCGTGCATGCAAGGTAGATCCAGCTCACAATGAACGCATATAACTAACACATAAGAAGTTAAAACAGAGAACCATCAATTAATTGTGCAGCTAGACAACCTCAACCAGCGCATATGCACGGCAGTTCACGCAGCTAGGCAAAATCATCTAGCACATCACACAGCAGCTCACATCACGCAGGAAATATTTACATGATTATACCAAAGCTGCTAGTATGAGCTCAACGTACCTCAACCTCACATGGCTACTACCCCAACAGATCGAACGAGAACACAGTACCAACAGCCCGCGCAAGCCTACTGCACTACCAACTCACGATGAAACTCAACAAAAGCTGTCCGAACAACCATGCCACTACAACCTGCTCAGCCACGCAACTAAAGCTTAGGGACAATTATGACCGAACAGAAAGGGGAGCTACCACTCATCCAGCTCAAATACACACTTCCCGACGCGATAACAAGATCTAAAGAAATGTAGAACGAGAAATAATCGCTTACCCAAGTGCTCTAGCGAAATGGGAGAAACTATTGTTTGGAAATCGCGAACCACCTGCAAACTTCAACCACATCGTACTTCCCCGACAAGTCGACCCAAGACTCCAAAGTGGTACCAAACGAACTGTCTTGGAGAGAGGAACCCAATGTCAGGCCCCGTGCTAATTACTCACAATTAACACATAATAAACGCATAAACACGGAAGCATAAAATCAGGGCTTAAAAATTTTTCGAAATAAGTTAGGCCTGAACGTAAGAACATACATTCAAAATATCGATAATCAAAATATAAGTTATATCAAACTTATACAATCAGGTAACAACAACAAATAAAATCGAATACAGATCCCTAATACACAGAAACGCGGGGAATTCCCCGGTTCAGTACATATCATAAATATAACTGGGACTCATGGGAAAGGGGATCGACCAGCTGAACCTCCACTCTGTCCAGCCTGGCTACCTGAAGATCCTGCAAATGGGCAACACAGACCCAAGACACAAAAGCAGGAAAACAAATACGAGGTCAAGCCTCAGTACGAAGAGCTATCAAAACAGCTAAACATGCAACATTATAAAAATCAATGTCATGAATGCATGAGGGCTATCAAAGAATAGGATAGCTAGACCTGTCCATCAACTGGCAATTCAAATCAAGCCTCTATACCACGCATAGCCAATCAGCCGGTGGAAATCATCGGTCCATGATCATCGGGGCCCGTCAGCCCATCAGAGCTCGGTGGTACACACTCGAATCTGGTAGTCATCACTCCGATGATAGCGTTGGACTTTTCAGGCACGACTCATCAGTCGGCCAATCACAACGTGGCACCCACTCAGGTCATCAAATAAATCTGTCAAAAGCTCAATATGTATGCATGTATGCCAATTCAATATCCAATAAACAATGCATACAAAATCAATACGTAAAACAGAATGTAACTCAATCATTCAACACACTGATTCACGTAAGTCACAGCAGCAAGACTCACAACATCAATCACAGCATGTTCACGCCTAAAGCTGCTAAGGGCTGCTCAATTCGTACCTCAATTCCACAAATTCTACCTCATTTATTGCACAAAAAGGCACGGCAGAACTAACGGCTAGCAACCGGCTTTCTCCTGGCTTTGCAATTCACGGCAGACACTTCCTGCGAGCTCAAATCTGCCACAGAGCCTCACAAATCAGCTTAATTCTAGTTCAAATCTGAACTTCTAAGCATCATAGCCTACGGTCAAAACTCCACTCTAGTTCTACAAGTCTACGCAGGCCTTAACTACAAGAACAAAGCTCAAAACAACAAAGGATGCTCACCCAGAAGTTCACGCTAGCAGGAGGAAAATGTTGGGTAGCCATGGTGGATCCGGATCACGCCTCCCGGTGAGGCAGCGGAAGAACAAAAACAGTACCGGGAGACGATCAATACAAATAAATAAACACAACCATAGGGTGTTTAGATTACTACCTTGCTGGCAACTTGTGCCTGGCTCCGACCAGTTTCTCGAGGAAACCGGCACTTCACGGTAGATTGCGGTAGACTACGTCAATCCAGTCCACAACCAGATACGAGACTCCTTCGTCAGCCTGCACTAGAAGGCCTGACGAGATCGGCGCCAATGGATTCTCCTAGTCAAGTTGGCCGGAACAAATTCCGGCGGCACGTGGCGGCGGCGCACAAGGGCGGCGGCGGCGGCTTTTGGAGAGGAGAGGGGGCGGCGGCTATTGCTTAGGTTTAGGGTTAATTGTGTTGTGTGTTAAGTCTAGGCTTAAGTCTACCTTAAGTAGAATTAAGGATGGACTTGGACCGGCCCAACGGGCCCGGGTCCAACGGATGAACATTCAGTTCATCCCCATCACCGAGACTTCATCATAGCTCCGATCGCCGATCAGATCGGACCGATCGACTCAGTTT
>KV016732.1:68411-99618 GCA_001598015.1 Dorcoceras hygrometricum
GCTTTAACCTCGTCGTCCCGCCATTGTTTAAGCGTAATCAGCTCCTCAGGGCTGATATCGGCAGGGGTTTCCTCTGGAGGGCACTTCTCTATCGTATAGAGGAGCTTCTCCGAAGCCAATACAAGATTGAGGTTGCGGAGCCAGTCTTGGTAGTTCAGACCGGTGAACCTGTTGCTATCCAGTATAGCAGCAAGCGGGTTCTTCATCAAAACCATTTTATAAGAAGTAATACTGAAAAGAAAACAGACATGCATCACTAACTATATATAAAATAAACGCTAAGACATAAAACATGGTCGTTAAGTTTTATGAATTATCCTCCCACTATTTTAACGATTTCACCACCCTCTAATGAAATCGAGAAAACAGGTTTCTTTAGTGGGTACACGGAGCCCAATCAAGCGATCATGGACCCGAATAATATCAGCCATCCATGACCCCCAAAAGGTAGTTTCCGATTGCAACCGGTGCAACCCCCATGTATTCACCTCACGTCCAGTAAGGGCCCAATAATATGACGTCGTTTACTATCACGTGTCAAGATGACCCATCAATGTTGAGTCGTGAAGGACGGTCCCCTTAACGTCCCCAATAATATGAGCCAACGTTAATTGGAGTTCCCACCGACTCACAACAGTTGTCAATGGTGTGGACAGCTTTCCGGCATGCATGACCCCCTCAATAATATGAGCCGGGCCATGTATACGGGTAGCATCGACGTACACCCATTGTTGATGGAAGGTAGGGAAATTTAAACAATTTTAAATACCCTTTCGTTTATCGAATAAACATTTTATCTTGATATAAGTTTTAAATCATATTTAAAATGAGGGATTTTATTTTTGAAAAACTTTGGTCTCATGCATATATTTTAAATCTAATTTAAAACATGCAACATGCGGATTCAATTAAACTATATATCAACATATATAAAGAAACATTGGGATGATCGATCGCGAGAGCTATGCGGTCCGTGGTTGCCAATCACGGACTTGGGTCCAATCCTAGTGGTAATGCAATATGCAATGCAATCCTATTACAAAGTTTCCGGTTTTACAGATCTTCGGTCTTCAATATTTTGATCGTCATCTCCACCGTTTTCGGATGTCCTCCCACTAAATCTAGTAATTTACATTTAAATATACCATGACATACAATGGATACATTTATCAAGGGGTGGGAACGGGCCACAAACAGGCCCACTTCAAATGATAATCAAAAATATATATACAAACCGAATCAACAAAAACTTATCGCATACACCTAACAAATTGGGCACGACTCTCGATCATCCCAATTATGCAGATAATCTAATTAACATGCATAAATTAAATAATCCTATTATTTATCGCAAAATCATATTTTCCTCCCACTAAATCTAGTAATTTACATTTAAATATACCATGACATACAAGGGATACATTTATCAAGGGGTGGGAACGGGCCACAAACAGGCCCACTTCAAATGATAATCAAAATATATATACAAACCGAATCACAAAAACTTATCGCATACACCTAACAAATTGGGCACGACTCTCGATCATCCCAATTATGCAGATAATCTAATTAACATGCATAAATAATCCTATTATTTATCGTAAAATCATATTTTAATCATAAAATCGCATTTTATAATAAAATCGTATTTTGTCGATAAAATCAAATTTTAATCAACAAAATCATATTTCATTATAAAATCATATTTTATAATAAAATCACATTTTACTAATTTTGAATTATATCATATTGGGCTTAAACAATTTTAGGTCCAAAATCTCAAAATTTCAAAATCGACCAAAACGGGCCCGATAACGTATATCGGCCCGAAAACTTCACGGGCTGTCCGGGACAGGCCCGAACAAAACCTTAGAAGAAATCAGCCGTCACGACATCGCCGGAGCTTCGCCGGAGCGGCGGCCGCCACCACAAAAAACTCGCGGCGGCAGCGCACGACGCGGCGCCAAGCGCGACGCACGGCCGTGCGCACGTTGCGCGTCCAGCAGCCTCCAGCGTCCGGCCAGCATGCGACCAGCAGCGCGCAAGGGGCAGCATCCGGTCGGCCAGCGTGCGCAACAACTTGCGCAACATCACAGGCCACCGTGCAGCGCAACACTCGGCCGCCTCTCGTGCGACAAGCGCGCGGCCAGCGCGCGCAACAGCGTTCATTGGCCACGGCCAGCCACCATATGCGGCCAACAGCGCGCGCGATGATCCGCCGCGCGCGGCGGCGGCCGGCCTGTCGTGAATTTTAAAAATTTTGGTTTTTCCGATTTGAAAAAGAGATTTGATACAATAAGTCTGTACTGTATTGATCAGATCCGAAAACCTTGGCTCTGATACCACTGTTGGGTAGCCACGGTGGATCCGGATCACGCCTCCCGGCGAGGCAGCGGAAGAACAAAAACAGTACCGGGAGACGATCAATACAATTAAATAAACACAACCATAGGGTGTTTAGATTAATACCTTGCTGGCAACTCGTGCCTGGCTCCGACCAGTTTCTCGAGGAAACCAGCACTTCACGGTAGATTGCGGTAGACTACGTCAATCCGGTCCACAACCAGATACGAGACTCCTTCATCAGCCTGCACTAGAAGGCCTGACGAGATCGGCGCCAACGTATTCTCCTCGTCAAGTTGGCCGGAACAAATTCCGACGGCACGTGGCGGCGGCGACGCACAAGGGCGGCGGCGGCAGCTTTTGGAGAGGAGAGTGTGCGGCGGCTATTGCTTAGGTTTAGGGTTAATTGTGTTGTGTGTTAAGTCTAGTCTTAAGTCTACCTTAAGTAGAATTAAGGATGGACTTGGACCGGCCCAACGGGCCCGGGTCCAACGGATGAACATTCAGTTCATCCCCATCACCGAGACTTCATCATAGCCCCGATCGTCGATCAGATCGGACCGATCGACTCAGTTCCAAAACTGAATACCATGATCTGGAAAACCAATTTTCAGAACCCCAGTGCAAAATCACCATTTTGCACGGGGCCTGACACTTGCGTGTGGTTCAGATGGTTTTGTTGTTTGTGCAGATGCTTCTTTGAATGGATTGGGTTGAGTGTTGATGCAAAATGGTCGAGTCATTGTATATGCCTCTCAGCAGCTGAATCCGCATGAGACTCGTTACCCAGTTCATGATTTGGAGTTAGCAGCAGTGGTTTTTCCTTTGAAGATTTGGCGCCACTACCTGTATGGTGAGAAATTTGTGGTGTACTCCGACCACAAAAGTCTTCAGTATCTGTTTTCTCAGTCAGATTGGAACATGAGACACCGTAGATGGATGGAGCTGCTTAAGGATTTTGATTGTGAGATCAAATATCAGCCTGGGACTCGTTACCCAGTTCATGATTTGGAGTTAGCAGCAGTGGTTTTTCCTTTGAAGATTTGGCGCCACTACCTGTATGGTGAGAAATTTGTGGTGTACTCCGACCACAAAAGTCTTCAGTATCTGTTTTCTCAGTCAGATTGGAACATGAGACACCGTAGATGGATGGAGCTGCTTAAGGATTTTGATTGTGAGATCAAATATCAGCCTGGGAAGATGAATGTAGTTGCTGATGCATTGAGCAGAAAGTCTCAAGTGGCGATGCTGGCTTCGATGCAGATTTCGAAGGTCCATGAGCATCTTAGCACTACTGGTTGGAGGTTTTACCCTGCTGAGGATTATGTTGTGGTGTCTTCTTTTGAAGTTGAGCCACTGCTTGTTTCTAGCATTAGAGCAGCTCAGAGAACAGATCCTTCCATCCATGAGTTGAAGCTGAAGGTGAGAGCTGGTCAGCTTGAGGAGTATTCTGTTTCTTCTGATGGTTGCTTGAGGTTCCGTGGCAGGCTTGTTGTGCCAAATATGATTGATTTTAAGGAAGAGATCTTGCGAGAAGCTCACTGCAGTAGGTATAGTGTCCATCCTGGTGCAAGGAAGATGTATCATGCATTGAAGCAGCATTACTGGTGGGCAGGTTTGAAGGGTGATGTTGCTGATTTTGTAGCCCGATGTCTGAATTTTCAGCAAGTCAAGGCAGAGAGGATGAGACCTGGTGGTTTGTAGCATAGCGTGGAAGTGCCCCATTGGAATTGGGAGCATCACGCATTTGCCCCGTTCCAACAGAGGTTGTGATGCTGTGTGGGTTGCGGTAGACAGATTTTCGAAGTCTGCGCACTTCATTCCCTATAACATGAGCTATTATTTGAAGAAGATGGCAAAGATGTACATAGATTTTGTGGTGTGTCTTCATGGTGTGCCAATTTCGATTGTTTCAGATCGTGATCCAAGGTTTACTTCCAGGTTTTTGAAGAGTTTGAAAACAGCTTTGGGAACTAGATTGGCTATGATTACAGCGTATCACCCCCAAAAATATGGCCAATCGGAGAGGACTATCCAGATTTTAGAGGATATGTTGAGAGCTGTTGTGATGGATTTCAGTGGTAGCTGGCAAGACTCGTTGTCTTTGGTTGAGTTTTCCTACAATAACAGCTATCAGGTCACGATTGGCATGGCACCGTCTGAAGCTTTGTATGGAAGAAAGTGTAGATCGCCAGTGTGTTGGGAAGAAGTGGGAGGGAAGCAGGTGTCTTACCCAGAGTTTGTGCAGCAGATGAGAGATCAGGTGGACTTGGTTCGCCAGAGAATGAAAGCTGCTCAAGATCTCCAAGCCAGTTATGCGAATAAGAGGAGTAGACATTTAGAGTTTGAGGTTGGTGATATAGTTTTTCTTAAGGTTTCTCCTTTCCGCAGTGTTATGAGATTTGGTTTCAAGGGAAAGTTAGCTCCTTGTTATGTTGGTCCTTATGAGATCTTAGAGAGGATTGTTCCTTTGGCTTATCGGCTGTTGTTGCCACCAGATTTGTCTTCCTTACATGATGTGTTTCATGTTTCGATGCTGAGGAAATATGATCCAGATCCCTCGCATGTGTTGAGAACTGACGAGGTTGAGTTAGATCAGACTTTGATCTATGTTGTAATGCCCGCAATAATTAAGCGGAGAATTAGTAAAAATTTGGAGTTGGGAGATGATGGATTTTGATAAAAGTTTGATTTATGAGTTCGGATTTCTTCTGTAAGTGTGTGTGTGTGTGTTGAGGATTTTTATACCGTCAAATTTCGCTAAGTGTTGGAACCAGACGAAGCGAATTTGAAGAAATTATCAGCAGCAGGTTACTGTAGCCAAGTC
Organism: Dorcoceras hygrometricum; assembly: GCA_001598015.1. Lineage (NCBI taxonomy): Eukaryota > Viridiplantae > Streptophyta > Magnoliopsida > Lamiales > Gesneriaceae > Dorcoceras > Dorcoceras hygrometricum. The sequence goes on from KV016732.1 coordinate 73,582, forward strand.
AACAAGGGTCAACCTTACTGTAGTGCGACTGGTTGAATTTCGAATTTCACTTACGTTGGTTGCTGCTGGTAGAAACGCGCAAAAACACAAGAACCAATGAGTGACTCCACGTACCAGACGCAGGAGTTTCCTTGTTCACCTGCTGATTTATGACGAAGGCATGACGCAGGGTTACCTGCTGGTTTTAGTTGTGTTGCGTGGTTGCTGCTGGTCGTTGTTGTAGTTAGCGCGAGAATGGTTGAGAAGGCGACACGTGTAGATTACTGTTGGGCACGTGGGAACCAGCAGCAGGAGTTTTCTTTATGCAACTGCTGGTTTTTGTATGCGTCGACTAGATTAGATATTGTAGGCGCAACGATGCCGTTTGATTAAGTGCAACTGATGGCTTTGAATCGTTGTGAAGAATGGGTGTCTGCTGGATGACCAGCAGTTGGTAGCGATGTTGGTATAACCGGTACGGCGTCGTTTAGATTAGTTGATGCGTCGTCATTTTGAGTGGTTTCGCGAAATCAGCCGCTGGTGGGTTTGAAATAGGAACATTAATACGATGCCGTTTTGAAGGAATTAGCGAAACCAGTCGTTGGACTAATGGAGCGACCAGCTGCTGGTAGACTTTGGTATGTTACGATGTCGTGGGAATTGATTGTAGCGGCATCATTTTGATTTCAAAGCACTGCGACTGGATTCTTGCTGCGACTGGGTTTTGTCGCGATTCGATCATAGCGACTGATAATGCTGCTACTGCTGGTTGAAGAAATGTGAAAACCAGCTGCAGAATGTCTAATGTAACAAAGTTTGATTATTTCAAATAGCGACTGATGGGATTAAATGACAGTTGAGGAATCAGTTAAATGATATGTATAAAGGTCGAAGCGGTGTGAGTATATCTTCTTCTGGTATGTCAATACTCAGCATGACACGTGGAATTCATACCGATTGCGTTGGAAATTCCACAGAAACCAGAGACTTGTATTATAAATAGGATTGAATTCGAAATACTGGGAACTTATGTTACAGGTACCGGACTATGATTCTGTGAAGTTCTCGGAAGGTGATTAAAACAGAGGTGAAAACAATAATTGAAGCAACTTCGAACAGAGTAAAACGAAGGTATAATTTGACAGAAGAGTCAGGGATTAGATTACTCGAGAATGATATTTCTTTAGTATCCCAATGAAATCACATACATGTTTGATTATTGTTCTTGATTTAGAACTTGAATTGTGTATGTGTCGATCCATCACAGGTAGTGGATCTTTTATATTTGCATGAGATTGCATAACGAAGAGAATTGAATTGATTCTAATGCCCAGGACTGAGATGACCTGATTTTCGAAGCCGGAGATGGTTTCGATAGATGAATATTCATGTCAAGATCGGATACGAATCTTGATGGCATCGAACTGAAACGGAATCAATTCTGAGATCGAAGAAGAGAAATAGGATCATTTTATTGCATTGCATCTGTTTTACAGTTGATAACCTGTTATTCATTTTATTGATATTGTTCATGTCTGTTGATTATACTGAGAAATGTTCTCACCAGAGTTATCCGGCTGTTGTTGTGTTTTGTATGTGTGCATGACAACAGGAAGGAGAAAACCGAATTGATGGGACCAGGGTAGCAAGATCTGATTACCAAGTTGAAGAACGAGGAATAGGAAGTACTAGAGATCTTCTGCTAGTATAGTCTTGAACTATTAAGAACGCTGGTTTTGTAATTACTGGTTAGATATGGTGTTCAATGAATGTAAAATGTAACAATCATTGGATGATGTGTTCTGGTTATGAATAAATAACTTTTGCAAAAGAAACAATGTTGTTTTGTAACCAGCTGCTGGTATTAACTACAGTGGGGTTCGGTTTAGAGAACCAGCTCTTGCGTTTCAAAAAAAAAATTACCACGAGATTTGATAAATTAAACTTGTTAGTCTAATTAATCGCCCACATAATGAGATTAGAAGATAATTGTGAGCCGAGAGCCTCACAACAGGTGGTATCAGAGCCTACTACATCATTAAGATCATTGAATTAGATGAGTGGGGGTAGATCGAGTTCTTCCTGAGTGATTAATTGATTGCATGCTTGTGTGGTATATGTCTTACTGCTTTTGAATTTATATCACCTGATTATGTGAAGAACTGGTAAGACTATGCCGAGCAGATTTGAGAATTACATGCTCTTTGAGAAGAGAATAAATAGCATGTATTGAACGAAGTATGAATCAGAACTCGATCTCTTGAGAAGCAGTACATGCATGTACGCTAATCAGAGGAGGGACTGAGATTGATTTGTTATTGATTGATGAGGAATTGTGAACAAGTCTGTTTGATTCTTAGCTATGCCTCCTCGATGAACAACTACTCGGCAGACTGGGACCATTCCTAGAACAGAGCAGGGTAGTACATCGACTGATATGTTGAATGCAGCTGCAACCCCGATGGCAACTTTGTTAAAACGATTCCAGTCGTTTAAAACACTGACTTTGACAGGAACAGAAAGTGCTGTTGACTGTGAGAATTGGTTAGAAGATATTGAACAGTTATTTGAAGCACTTGATTACACCGATGATCGTCGAGTGAAATTGAAGCTGTCAGAAATTGGGTGTTACAGTTTGAGGGTCATGAAATGGAAATGGATTGTGTTGTGCTTGGGTTATCTGATTTTGATTGTATCATTGGCATAGATATGTTAACCAAGTACAGGGCAACAGTAGATTGTTTTCAGAAAGTGGTTCGATTCAAACCTGAGAAAGCTGATGAGTGGAAATTATATGGTAAGGGATCACGAGCTAGAATTCCTTTGATTTCTGTGATTTCTATGACTAATCTATAGATTTCAGCATTGAATTGATGCCAGGTACACAACCGTTATCAACAGCACCGTACCGAATGGCACCAATTGAACTAAAGGAATTGAAAGAGCAGCTGGAGGATCTTCTTGCCAAGGGATACATTAGACCAAGTGTTTCTCCTTGGGGTGCTCCAGTCTTATTTGTGAGAAAGAAATATGGATCGATGAGATTGTGTATTGACTACCGGCAATTGAACAAAGCAACGGTAAAGAAACGATATCCGTTACCGCGAATAGATGATTTGTTTGACCAGTTGCAGGGATCGTCAGTATATTCGAAAATTAATTTGAGATCCGGTTATCATCAGTTGAGAGTCAGAGATAAGGATATATCGAAATCTGCTTTTCGAACGAGGTATGGTCACTATGAGTTTGTTGTTATGCCTTTTGGATTGACCAATGCACCAGCAGTATTTATGAGCTTAATGAACCGAGTCTTTCAGAGGTATCTTGATGATTTTGTGATCGTGTTTATTGATGATATTTTGATTTACTCAAAGAATATGGATGATCATGCAAACCATCTTAGAACAGTTTTGCAAACTCTAAGAGACGAAAGATTGTATGCTAAACTGTTTAAATGCGAGTTCTGGTTGCAAAGAGTAATATTTCTCGGCCATATTATCTCTGGGGAGGGTATTTCAGTTGATCCCAGCAAGATAGAAGCTGTGATTAACTGGCCTAGACCGAAATCTGTGCCAGAAATTCGAAGTTTTATGGGCCTTGCAGGGTATTATCGTCGGTTTATTCGGGATTTTTCGAAGATTGCAAAGCCTATAACGCAGTTGACACAAAATAATACGCCATTTGTTTGGTCAGAAGCGTGTGAAAACAGTTTTCTTGAATTAAAGAAGAGATTAACTACAGCTCCAGTTTTGACAATTCCTTCGGGTATTGGTGGTTTCATAGTGTATTGCGATGCTTCTCACCAAGGATTGGGATGTGTTCTTATGCAGAGAGGACATGTGATTGCATATGCCTCGAGAAAACTGAAACCACATGAAATTCGATATCCAATTCATGATCTCGATTTGGCAGCGATTGTCTTTGCACTGAAAATATGGCAACTATCTTTATGGTGAAAAATTTGAAATCTTCTCTGATCATAAGAGCTTGAAGTATCTGTTTTCCCAGGCGGAGTTGAATATGAGACAGCGGAGATGGCTGGATTTACTGAAAGATTTTGACTGTGAAATTAAGTACTATCCAGGAAAATCAAATGCAGTTGCTGATGCTCTGAGTAGAAAGGTTTGTGCGTTGTCCTTAACTACAATGGGCATGTTCCATTTGATAGAGGATTGCTGTAATTCTGGATATTTATATGAGATAGAGAGAAAGCCGATGAGAATTTGTGCTATACGTGCTGAACCCGAGTTGTTTATTCGAATAAAAGATGAACAAAAGAGAGATCAGAGCATTCAAAAGTCGATTGAAATGATTAAATCTGGACATCAGTCGGAATATAAAGTAAACACTGATGACGTTTTGTATGTGAACAGTAGACTGGTTGTCCCAGATATAACAGAAGTAAAACAGCAGGTATTGAATGAAGCTCATAGAAGTAGATTCAGTGTGCATCCAGGAGGCAGAAGGATGTACAATGATTTGAGGAAGCATTACTGGTGGAAACAAATGAAGTCTGATGTGACTGAATTTGTTTCAAAATGTTTGAATTTCCAACAGGTGAAAGCTGAGAGAAAGAAACCCGCTGGGGTATTACAAAGTTTGTCAGTTCCTGAATGGAAGTGGGATCACATTTCCATGGACTTTGTAACGAAACTACCAAAGTCATCCCAAGGCTGTGATGCTATTTGGGTGATTATCGATAGGTTGACGAAATCTGCTTGCTTTATCCCTTATCGAATGACCTATCGACATGATCAAATGTCATATCGTTATGTTAGATAAGTGGTAAGACTTCATGGAATACCGAAGTCAATTGTATCTGATCTAGATCCTAGATTTACTTCATATTGTTGGAGTAGTTTGCAACAAGCGCTGGGTACGAAATTGCATCTAAGCACTGCTTATCATCCTCAAACTGATGGACAATCTGAAAGAACAATTCAAACTCCTGAGGATATGCTTAGAGCCGTAGTACTGGACTTTGGTATTTCATGACAAGACTCATTACCATTGGTGGAATTCTCATACAACAACAGATATCAAACCAGTATTGAGATGGCTCCATTTGAAGCGTTGTATGGGAGAAAATGTCGTTCACCCTTATACTGGGATGATGTATCAGAGGTGCCTGAATTGGGACCAGATTTGATTAGGGAAATGACTGAGAAAGTGAAATTGATTAGGCAGCGAATGAGAACAGCACAGCATAGGCAAGCGAGGTATGCAAATATCAGACGTCGACCGTTGTGTTTTGAAACAGGGGACAGAGTATTCTTGAAAATTTCTCTTTTCAGGGGTACAATCAGATTTGGTAAACGAGGGAAATTGTCTCCAAGATTTATTGGGCCTTATGAAATTCTGGAAAAGATAGGTGACCTTGCCTATCGACTTGCATTACCTCCATCTCTATCTGGTATACATGATGTTTTCCACGTATCTATGCTACGAAAGTATATACCAGATGTATCGCATATTATTCCTGCTGATGAAGCTGAACTCGATGAAACTTTGAGTTATTTTGAACAACCGATTCAGATACTTGATCGAAAGAAGAAGCTGAACTCGATGAAACTTTGAGTTATTTTGAACAACCGATTCAGATACTTGATCGAAAGAATAAACAACTCCAAACGAAAACAATTCCATTGTTAAAGATTCAATGGAATCGACATGGAGTTGAAGAAGCAACTTGGGAAGTGGAAGAGGATATGAGACAGAGATTTCCATCTCTTTTCCAATGAGGTTAATTTATTTCAAGTTCTATTATTACATGATTCACATGTATATATAGTAAGAGACTGCTGGTGAGTTCGAGGACGAACTCGAATTTTAGAGGGGGAGAAATGTAATGCCCGGAGTTGGGAGATGATGGATTTTGATAAAAGTTTGATTTATGAGTTCGGATTTCTTCTGGAAGTGTGTGTGTGTGTATTGAGGATTTTTAAATCGTCAAATTTCGCTAAGTGTTGGAACCAGACGAAGAGAATTTGAAGAAATTATCAGCAGCAGGTTACTGTAGCCAAGTCAACAAGGGTCAACCTTACTGTAGCGCGACTGGTTGAATTTCGAATTTCACTTACGTTGGTTGCTGCTGGTAGAAACGCGCAAAAACACAAGAACCAATGAGGTGAAGCCACGTACCAGACGCAGTAGTTTCCTTGTTCACCTACTGATTTATCAAAACGTCGACTGGTTTTGGTGACGAAGGCATGACGCAGGGTTACCTGCTGGTTTTAGTTGTGTTGCGTGGTTGCTGCTGGTCGTTGTTGTAGTTAGCGCAAGAATGGTTGAGAAGGAGACACGTGTAGATTACTGTTGGGCTCGTGGGAACCAGCAGCAGGAGTTTCCTTTATGCAACTGCTGGTTTTTGTATGCGTCGACTAGATTATTGTAGGCACAGCGATGCCGTTTGATTAAGTGCAACTGATGGCTTTGAATCGTTGTGAAGAATGGGTGTCTGCTGGACGACCAGCAGTTGGTAGCGATGTTGGTATAACCGGTACGGCGTCGTTTATATTAGTTGATGCGTCGTCGTTTTGAGTGGTTTTGCGAAATCAGCCGCTGGTGGGTTTGAAATAGGAACATTAATACGATGCCGTTTTGAAGGAATGAGCGAAACCAGTCGTTGGACTAATGGAGCGACCAGCTGCTGGTAGACGTTGGTATGTTACGACGTCGTGGGGATTAGTTGTAGCGGCATCGTTTTGATTTCAAAGCACTGCGACTGGATTCTTGCTGCGACTGGGTTTTGTCGCGATTCGATCATAGCGACTGATAATGCTGCTACTGCTGGTTGAAGAAATGTGAAAACCAGCTGCAGAATGTCTAATGTAACAAAGTTTGATTATTTCAAATAGCGACTGATGGGATTAAATGACAGTTGAGGAATCAGTTAAATGATATGTATAAAGCGAAGAGAATTGAAGTGATTCTAATGCCCAGGACTGAGATGACCTGATTTTCGAAGCCGAAGATGGTTTCGATAGATGAATATTCATGTCAATATCGGATACGAATCTTGATGGCATCGAACTGAAATGGAATCAATTCTGAGATCGAAGAAGAGAAATAGGATCATTTCATTGCATTGCATCTGTTTTACAGTTGATAAACTGTTATTCTTTTTATTGATATTTTTCATGCCTGTTGATTATACTGAGAAATGTTCTCACCGGAGTTTATCCGGCTGTTGTTGTGTTTTTTATGTGTGCATGACAACAGGAAGGAGAGAACCGAATTGATGGGACCAGGGTAGCAAGAGCTGATTACCAAGTTGAAGGACGAGGAATAGGAAGTACTAGAGATCTACTGCTAGTATAGTCTTGAACTATTAAGAACACTGGTTTTGTAATTACTGGTTAGATATGGTGTTCAATGAATGTAAAATTTAACAATCATTGGATGATGTGTTCTTGTTATGAATAAATAACTTTTGCAAAAGAAACAGTGTTGTTTTGTAACCAGCTGCTGGTATTAACTACAGTGGGGTTCGGTTTAGAGAACCAGCTCTTGCGTTTCAAAAAAAAAAATTTACCACGAGATTTGATAAATTAAACTTGTTAGTCTAATTAATCGCCCATATAATGAGATTAGAAGATAATTGTGAGCCGAGAGCCTCACATATGTTGAGTATCCCTTGCAGATCTTGGATAGAAAAGAGAAACAGCTGAGGAATAAAACCATTCCCTTGGTGATGGTTCAGTGGAGCAAGCACGGTAGAGAAGAAGCTACTTGGGAACTGGAAGAAAAGATGCAACGTGAGTGGCCGCATCTGTTTGAGTAGATGTTGTTCGAGTTCCAGTAGTTGGTTGTGTTTCTTCCCCAGTTATCTTGAACTTTTGTTTTGGAGTTGATTGATTTCGAGGATGAAATCCTGTTTTAGTGGGGGAGAGATGTGAGACCCGAAAGCTGATAAGATTAATTGAGTTAATTAATCGGGTTTTGTAGAGACAGCTTTGAGTTGATGAGCTTGGAGAAGCTATCGGGTTCTGTTTGTCTTTAGAATAGCTTCGGTTTGTTGAGTTCTTTTGCGGAATCTGTTCAGCAGTTAGCGCAAGTTATCGCTGAATGTTGGCGCTCAGCAGTGGTGATGTCAGCAGTAGTGGTTGTATTCAGCAGTCGTAGCGAGATCAGCAGTCGCTGAGCAGTAGCGAGTGCGCTAGCGTATTTCAGCAGTGAGTAGTTCTACGTCGTCGTTTGGATTAGTTGGAACGACAGCGTTTTGGATTAGTGAAGAAGACTCAGCTGTGAGTTGAGTTAACTACAACTGTGTGAGAGATGTTGTAGCGTTGCTAACAGATGTTGGTTAGTGTGCAGCAGTGAGTAGCGGGTGACGTGTCCAGTTGCGACAGTAGTTCTCTGCGACGTCGTTTGAGTTAGTAGAGATCTGTTTTGGATTAAGAGCGAGAGTTGTTGCAAGATCTGTTTTCAAGCGGGAATTTCAGTTGCGATAGCTTAAGTTGTCGGTAGAGCTGTTCCCAGTTGCTGTCAGCAGTGAGATTTAATAGGGAGCATGGCCTTGTTCTCTATTATTGTTCCCGACACTTAGAATATTTTCTCGATTTCCAAGTTCTGTCGCGATACCCTAGCTACTGTTCGCCGAACCTTATCTTCTTCGATTGCCGACGGTAGGCAGCTCCGACGAAGGCGAGAGTGGTAGCGTTGGACTCCTCTTGCTAAGACGATTCGTTTGGATATTGTTTTCGAACGTTTGCTTAAAGCTGGTGAGGTGTGCGAATACATCTCCCTTGTGTAGTCTGTTAGCATAAGCATCGGATTTCTCTCCTAGCTTTTTGGGGTAAGTTCAGCGTCATTGTGGCAATATGCTTGTAGTAATTGTTGCACAAAGTATTGAGGTATGGATGTGAGCTTGTTTACAGCTTAGAATTGACCATGGATTATAAGCTTGGCTGTGTGTGTGTTCTGTGTTGTTATCGTTCATGAATTGTTATGATATCAGCTGTTGAATTTGCATACACGCATATTCCTGTTGAGCTCTGTTTTGCTAGCTGTGCCTGTTCTGTTGAATTGAGAGTACTAGGATGCTATGTTAAAGGACGAGCGGGTAGTTCCCGTATACCTTGGAGGCTGAGCGGGTAACTCCCATACCTAATTCTCCCTGCTAGGTTCGTTAGCTGCTATGACCGGAGTGGGTAGCTCCCACATCTCATGAGTGAGCAACAGCAGGTGTTGTTTGTTGGCATCTGATACGGTGTATTGGAGACGAGTGGGTAGCTCCCATATGCTCAGTACACCATCTCGTGGCCACTACTGATGATCGTTCCTCTTTGATCAGATCTTGCCGTTGAGCTGTTGTTACGATCCTTTGGCTCCCTGCTTTCGGTTGTAGCCTTGATACCTTGCATAGAATTTGCATATTTTTCTGTTTCTTTTCCTTATGCTGTTTATGCTGCTCTCCGTACTGGGGTTTGACCCCGATGTCCCTCTGGGGCTTGTGTATTGTTTCCTGTATGTGTTTTCAGGATTCCCAGGTTTCTCTGCTGGTCATGGCTTTGGCCCAGCTGGAGGTGCCCCAGGAGGTGGTTAGAGTTTCCCAGTTAGCGTATAGCATATATGTACTAGTACTGTTAGCCAGGAAATGCCCTGTGCTTGTGGGATTGTGTTATCTGTTGTCGTACTGGTTTTTGTATTTGTTTAAATGCTGTACTGTTGTACTGAGTCTTTGTAAAATACTGGGATTACTTTGAGTATTGTGTATTTTAAATTTTATGTTTTAAACCGTCATGCCTAAAGCGAAAATTTTAAGCCACTTTTTGTATGCTTCCGCTATGTTTACATGGTTTAACTCTGAGTAGAGCACGAGGCCTGACAATTGGCCTCGTTATCGAAGAAAATTTTCGATAAATCGTCTATAATAGCCAACCAAATCCAAGAAACTACGGATCTCCGAAGCATTACTAGATCGTTCGTAGTTAAGAACTGCCTCGACCTTACTCGGATCCACCGAAATACCTTGTGCAGAAATAACATGACCCAAAAAGATCACTTTTTCTAACCAAAATTCACACTTACTAAACTTTGTATAAAGTTGTGAGTCTCTCAGTTTCTGCAACACCGAACTCAAGTGCTCCTTATGCTCTCTATAGCCCCTCGGGTACACCAGAATATCATCTATGAAGACAATCTCGAAACGATTGATATACTCACTAAAGAAGCGATTCATCAAATCGATGAAGACAGAGGGGCATTCGTCAACCCAAACGGCATCACGAGGAACTCATAAGGCCCATATCTAGTCCGGAAAGCCGTCTTTGCCACATCAGCGTATCTAATCTGCAATTGATGATAATCAGATCGCAGATCAATCTTGAAGTACACGGCCGATCCCTGCAGCTGATCGAACAGATCATCAATTCTCAGCAACGGGTACTTGTTCTTGATCGTTGCTTTATACAGCTGCCGAAAGTCAACAAACAATCTCGAAACGATTGATATACTCACTAAAGAAGCGATTCATCAAATCGATGAAGAAAGAGGGGCATTCGTCAACCCAAACGGCATCACGAGGAACTCATAAGGCCCATATCTAGTCCGGAAAGCCGTCTTTGCCACATCAGCGTATCTAATCTGCAATTGATGATAATCAGATCGCAGATCAATCTTGAAGTACACGGCCGATCCCTGCAGCTGATCGAACAGATCATCAATTCTCAGCAACGGGTACTTGTTCTTGATCGTTGCTTTATACAGCTGCCGAAAGTCAACAAACATCCTCACAGATCCATCTTTCTTCTTCACGAAGAGGATCGGAGCTCCCCAAGGCGACATACTCGGCCTAATAAATCCCTTCTCTAGAAGGTCACGCAACTGTTCCTTCAGTTCCTTCAACTCAACTGACGCCAATCGGTATGGAGCTCTCGAAATCGGGGCGGTCCCTGGCACCAACTCAATGCTGAAATCAATCTCTCGTCTCGGGAGAAATCCAAGAATCTCATCCGGAAAAACGTCTGGGAACTCTCGGACAAGAGGAATGTCAGTCAATTTTTCCAATCGCGACTCTTTGGAGACATCCAGGGCATAAATCATGAACCCCGAGTTCTCGAGCAACAACAGACAAAACATATTCATGACAGACACTAATGGAATTTTAGACCGCGAATCAGCACCATAGAAGTCCCACTTTTCCCGAAATTGAGGTCTAAACCTCACTACATCATGGAAATCAACAGTCGCTCTATAAACAGAAAACACATACATACCCAAGATGCAGTAAAAATATCTACTATCCAAAGAAATCAGATTTGTCACCAACACATTCGCCTCAAATCTAATAACGCAGTCCAAAACCACCTCGCAGGAAAATAAACTCACGCCAGAAGGGGTATAAACAGATACGACATCACACAATGGGGTAGAACTCAACCCACACTCATACACAAACAAATCAGATATAAAGGAGTGTGATGCTCTAGTATCAAACAAAACTCGTGCAGGAAAGTCAAAGATAGTGCAAGTAATTGCAATAAATCACCCAGGCATATCATCAGCTTGCTCTCTCGTCAAGGCGTTCACTTGAGCTTGCTGAGGTCCCGAAAACTGAGGTCTAGAAGATCCTCCGAACCTAGACGGTTCTCATGGTTGGAATCCTGATCGTTGGGACTGGGCAAAATATTGCGATCTCTGTGAAGAATCACTAGCTGAACTTTGATGCGACTGATTTGAGGGATGTCCCCTTGCCGACGGACATGCTCTAGCCAGATTCCCGGTCTGCCCACACTTGTAACAGTTACCCTGGAATCCACGGCACTCAAGAGTCACATGCTTACCTCCGCACTAACCACACACCACTGCTCTAGAACCACTCCCTCTAGAGCTAGTCGAACCAGAAGAACTTGAATTCGATCGTCTCTTGAACTGATTTCCTCAAGGCTTAAACCTCTGGTGATTGGACTGCTGCGACGTCTGAGGAGGCTGAAATGAATGCGTCCCTTCTAGAACGGGTTGAAAACTGCGTCCATCTATCGTCTGAACCTGATTCTGTGCTTCCAAAAGACTCTCCTCAATGTCGCCATATCCACTGCCTCAATATAAGTCATAGGAGAACCAGCTAGCACCATACGGAACAAATCGGGCCTCAACCCTCTCAGAAACTTGTTCCTCTTCGTCCTCTCCTTGTTAGCAACGTGGGGAACATACGACGGAAGCGAGGAAAACTGTCTAGCATACTCGGCCACCCTCATGCTCTCTTGCTTCAGATTATCAAACTCCCTCTCACGGTTATTGTAGTACGATTCAAGGGATGTACTCCTGACGAAAGGCTGCACAGAAGCTCTCCCAAGAAATGAAAACTCCACTCTCTCTCATGACTCAGAAGTACCCTTCCACCAGCGTTGAGCCTGATCCCTCAACTGCAAAATAGCCGACTTCAGTCTCCTATCCTGAGAATACTCCATGAAATGAACCGTACTCTGGAATTTTTTTTAAATCATGTGCGAAATAAATAACTAATAGGTATGGCTCGTTCCCTTTTAAATCATTTTCTCAAAAATACTTGAAACAGTAATAAATAAATATTTCAAAACATGAAATCATCCATAATATTTAAAAAATCAGATTGATTAAAAGTACTGAGCATGAACATGCTAAAAATAAATATATGAAAAGCGTATCATATCAAAGATAAAACATCAATGTGGCCACGGGGTACTGCTGCAGCGGGCGCTCAGAGGTCCTCACCGTCAGTCGGGATAAAATCCGCAGGGTCATCACGTGCATCATTTAAACCTAGTGAGCCTAGAGGCTCAGCATGTTCTATCTTTTAAAATAGCAAGGTACATAATAATAAAACCACATGTAGGCATATACGGGTACTAAAATAACCTTAAAACATGCATGCCTGGATGCTCGTAAAAACATGGTTGGTAACACTTCATAACATAACATATCATAACATATAGCATACATAAGGCTTGGCGTAACGTAACATAAAAACGTGTGTGTCGTATCCATGAAGTGTGGACCATTATCGATTGATCAATCATAAACCAACGTACGTGGCGGCCGGTTTCACCCGACCTGCATCATCATCACATTAACAGAGGTTCACTGGGGCCGGTTTCCCAGATCCGCTCATCGTATATCATTATACATTAACAAAGGTTCATCAGGCCCGACATCCCGGATCCGCTCATCGTCTATCTTGTCACAAATCACTTCAATCCCTATATTTTTCGTTTCAAACATGCCTTTAACCTTTTCATAAAGCTTTCATTATGCGTGGATTTCATAAAACATGCAATTTAAAAGCTTAGCCCGTCAATATATATTGAATTCTTTCCTTTACAACATTATCATACATAACATACTACATATATAATTGGGCTTCTACATTTTTTACTCCGGTCAAGGACTGGTTCAGGAGTCTGGCCCACTACTTCTAAGACCAAAAAGAATCTAGACTTAACTTAAAATTTAAACTTGGCCTTATACATGACTTGTAATATAAAACTTAACCTTTAAAATTTGACTAATTAAAGACCCCTAGACCAATTTTGACTAAATTAAAATCTCATGACTAATTTTGACTTAATTAAAATCCCATAAATCCAAGAAATTTTAAAAATGCTGAAAAACATCTTAAAATATGCTTAAAATATCAATTAAAGTCATCCATGAACTTTGTCATCCCCTAAGACTCGAAATCTTAATTTTCACAAAAATGACCCGACGAGGCTCACTTCGAGCGACAAAATGGTAAAAATCACTAAAAATTCATTTCTTAACCAATTCACTCCCTGTTTCGACTCATACAACCCTAACTCAATATACTATTCATTGGAATTAAAAAGATGCAAAAACATTAAGGGTGTGACCAACCCAACGCCCACAAACCCACTGTCCGAGTGCAGACTGCAACCAGGACACGTTCTAGCCATAAAATTCATAACTAATTCGTTTCTCGACCAAATCGCTCCTCGTTTGTACCTACATGGCCCTAACTCAATGATATCTCCTGAAATAAACATTTACCACACAGATCGCAAAGATAGACTTACCCGGCCCCAACAACTCTACTGTCACGTACAGTTGACAAGGCAGGACACTTGCTGATCATAAAAATTCTTAACTAATTCATTCATTGATCAAAGCGCTTTCCGTTTGGACCTACGTGATCCTAACTTGATGTACTAACCACCTGGACCACCCTTGGACCAAACCCTAGCCCCATGAACCGCCCATGACCAAAGCTTCACAAGAAAAGAATCGAATACGTGTTAAAATCGTGACGCATGCATGGATCTCAAACAACAAACATAGATCTAATAAATTCACATACAAATAATGCACATCCTTTAAAAAACAATATACTATGATTCAAATGGTGAGAAAAGGAGAGATATGACATGTCTGGCTTGGAGAAAGTGGAGATCTGCGAGTTACCGACGTAGAGGACACGAGATCGGGACCAAAACCGCCTTGGATCACCAAAATTCTTGAAATTTTTGATGGGGTGATGAATGAGAGGAGGGGATGGCTCTAAGGAGTGGAATGGAGGCTAGGTTTTGCAAAAGTTTGTGATTGAATGAATGTGGGTGACTAAAATGACCCTAAGATTTAATTAAGAAAATTAAAAAGGATTTTTCACTAAATTGAAATATTAATTAAAAACTCTAACTCAAGATTTAAAATCTCTAATTTTTCTAATAAAGGCCTCTCAAGTTTTAAAATGAATTAAAGTCCCATAAAACAGCCCGTATAAACGAAAAACGGGTTCCTTTAAAAAATAATCATAAAAACCTCAAATTTTCTGAAATTTGCTGCTTAAAAATAATAAATTTGCTATTAAAAATCTAAGGGCTTAAAATCTCAAATAATTTTCATCTCGGTTTTCCCTAGTCTCGCCCACGCATCTGGAACTCAAACAGGCTAAAAACATGCATGCATATCATGAAACAGTAAAATCATCATGAAATCACATAAAATAGCATGTAATTTTCTAAACTAATTTTCCTCCTAGTCATGCACTCATTTCTATGTAATTAGGATTTCCTGGGCGTTACACTCCACCGCATCAAACAACTCCTCCATATGCTCCAACCAGCCTTCGACCATCAAACCACCCTTGACGATAGTGAACATAGGGGGATTTTTCCTCTGAAACCTATCCAACACTAGTTCCATTTCGCCAATCTGCCTAGTGACATATTCCACCTCAACCTCTGCCTGTCTAGCTCGACGACGCAAAGGCACACTCTGTTGGGCAACATCCCGTCGCTCGTGGGAGCCCTAGACTCCTCAACTGGCTGCCTAATGGTTCTACCCCTACCTCTCCTTGGTGACATCTACAAGGTACTCAAAGGTAAGAACCAAAAGCAGATAATTCACAGAGGCAGATAACAAAATCACAGAGTCAATCACAAACAAAAAGCTCTAACTATGTGCCTAGACTCTAGTGTGATAGAAAAGAATCGAGCTTATCCAAGTTTAAGCTCCGATACCAAATTTCCAGGTCCGGTGCTCTAAATCCGAGATTAATTACTTAATTTATCATAATCACACGAAAGCATAAAATATGGACTAAAATTTTTCGTTTGGGCCTGAACTGAAAACATCTTTTAAAATACGAACATAATAAAAATATGGATAAAGCATAAAATATGGACTAAAATTTTTCGTTTGGGCCTGAACTGAAAACATCTTTTAAAATACGAACATAATAAAAATATGGATTTTAACTCAAAAATCCAAACAACAACAGCAGTAATACCGAAAACATCCAAGCATAGCAACAAGTATAGATCCCCAAATATAGTATTCCCGCAGGGCATCCCCTGGTTCAATAATTCAATACATAGTATATAGCTGATACTGAAAATGGGGATCTATCAATCGACGTTCCACTCGGTCAAGCTGGATTACCTGAAGACCCTGCAAAGGCCAACACAGACCAAAGCAGTCCAAAAAGGGAAAATAAAACTAGGTCAAACCTCAGTACGAAGAGCATCTATAAAACCAGCTAACATATAAAACATGTAATATCTCAAACATGCAATGCATGATCGGGATACTATCAAAACTCATCGGTCATCAACAGTGATCCACGCCCAAAACTCGGCAGTGAATTAAAAAGTAATGGCCACCTCGCATGTGGAATCATGGGTGCTACCCATGCCCTTCACATGCAGTACCAGTGTCTTGCGATCTGATCCCTCAACCCACCGATGTCATTCATGATTGCTGAGGGGTGGGAGCTACCCAAGTGAACCTCAGGGCAACCGAAAAACCTCAGGACGGGGAGTTGAGGATACGCAATCCAACCGACACCTCAATCATTTTATTTCGAGAATAACAGATTCAGCATACTGGTACTATACATCAATTGGTTGTCAAAGAAATCAGGCTCAATATGATATGCGTGCATGAAAGGTAGATCAAGCTCACAATGAACTGATAGGATCAATATGCCCCAAGGAGTTCAGAAGGTGGGGTTGAATGAACTCCTTGGTATTCTTAGATTTTTGAAACCGTTTAAAAATATTTTTACAAGCACCGCTTAACTTAAGTCCGAGTTACCAGACTTAAGGTATCTCAGTTTGACGGCTGATTTCTTAGCTAACAAATATGTGCGGAATAAAGGCAATTGATCAGTGAACAGTGTAACAAGTAAGTAAATGCATAATGTAAAAGTTAAGGGACAGAGTTTGTTTGTGGAAGTTCGGATATAGATATCCTACGTCTCCCCTTCTTCCTTTTCAGGAAGGTTCCACTAGAAGATTTGATGCGTGCAGGCCTTCTACAAACACCCGATCACAGAGCCTTGCTCCAGGTGAACTCCTAGCAACACCAAATACAAAGTGCAGACGCAGCTGCTGAAAATAGGTAACGTAATGATGTTTTTCGAACTGCTTCACAAAGCCAGTTCGTTACAGACTCAATAAAATATGACAGTGAAATACAAATCTATGAGACTGTAAATTCTCTGGTTTCTAAACAACGAAACACGATTCAAAAGATTGAACCAGAGAATGACTCGAAGGTAAATTTCTGTGGAGATCAACACTTGTGTTCTTCAAGTTGTATGAGCTTCTTGAGAGTAACTTCAACAGATAGTAAGCTCGAGAATGATTGAGATAGAAAAATGGCAGAGTAACGGCAAGTGGTCGAGAGCAAAAGTGTGTTCTTCAATTCAAACTTCTGCTATTTATACTCTTCGCTCAACGGTCGATTAATTCTGTAAAGGAAACAGTATCCCTTTTGAAAAACTGTTATACGTACGACCGTATATCCTGCTCCTTCAAATGGTAAATTGCACAACGTCAGAGCCAATTTGTCGTTTTCCAAATTTATGCAAACACCGTGTAACGACCTCTGTATATCGCGTAATATTTACCCAAAATAGTACCAATATTGTCTCATAATTCCAGGCAATTATACGATTCTGTTGATCTTTTCATTTTGAGCATATGATTGTATTTGAATCGATTTGTCGCTTCCGCCTGAACTCCTTTGTTTAACAGATATATCTTTCTTTTAAGATGATTGAATAGTCCATCGCTGATAGAGTATATAATTGACATTTCTGAACGCATCGAAATACCTGATCACTTGTAATCTCTGAAAAACTGACGTCATCGTATCTTTTAGACAAAATATAACATATCTGTTAAATGCACTGTAGCGTTATCTGTCAATATACTATCATGGTTATCAAACTATGAACACTTCTGTTGACAGCAACCATGAGTGATACTGTTACGGTATCTGTTGAATATGACGTCACAGTCTCTGATAACCATAATACAAACATATCTATTGACAGCAACCTTCGCTGTTTAATGTTAGACATATTGTAACGTTCCTGTTGAACTCACTGTTGCGGTATCTGATGACAGCAACCATTACTGATCCAATAACAAATTCTGTTGGCAGATACCTTTGCCGATGCAATAATCGAAGTCTGTAGACAGATATCCTCTGATTCAATAACGATGTCTGTTGACAGAAACAATCACTCTTAATGCACTTTCAACAGTAGATATTTTACCCGATAACCCGAACACTGATCCGATAACTCAACTGTTCCAAAACCCGAATCTGATCAACTCTGTAACCCGATAACATATTCTGCAATATAAACTGATCACTTTTGTCAGCACCTCTGATATCCATGAAGTGGATTACTCGAATTTCATCGTTAAGTCCAATTCTTTTTCTTACTTCTGTTATCACCAAAACTATAAATTTTATCGTAATAGTTTCCCCCTTTTTGGTGATGAAAAAACTTAGCAGCCGAGATAAACAAATGGGAAAAAATAAATTGCACAAGGTCTGCTGAAATTCAAACTTTCATTAACTAAAGAATTGTACATAAGATTTGTACAAACGATCAACAACAATTCTATCCTAACCAATCCTCGAATGACCTTCTGAATGGTCCACCACTACTGCTAGAATATCTTTTCTTAGACTGTCCACCTCTGTCTCCTCTACTCCTGCTGCCACCACTGCTGCCATGACTACCTCGGTTTACACTGTTTCCACCAGGCCTACCTTGATCATCCGGAGGCGGATGAGGTCCTTGGTTACTAACTTCCCCATTTTTGTTATCACCGCCACGATTGATATAGGACACAAGTTCGCTCAACTGCTCGGTAATAATATTTAAGGTCTCCAGTGCCTTAGCACTGAAGTCCAACAAACCATTGCGAGTAGCTGCAACCTGCTCATCCAAGGATGTTACTTTGACGTTAATCGCTTTTACCTCCTTTCGAACATCCATCAAATCAGTAGTAACAGAAGCAATGTGAGCCAGAACACCTTTCCTAAACTCATTGAATCGAAGTGTCTGGACATCATCTAGAGTTCGGCCATCTTGTCGATCACTCTGAATCAATTTGCGAAAAGTTTCGTATTGTTGTCGCAGAGTGTCACGAAGGCCCTTGTCAAGTGTATTTAGCCTGGATAATACATCATTTTGAGAATCATCAATGTGCTTGATATCCTTTGTCTGAGTATCAAGACGCTGTGATAGAGAGGTCCTGAGAGCATCAAGAGAGTCATATTCCTCGGTAATAACAGCTGGTAATGAGAACTGATTATCTGCGGTGTCATCCAGAGAAAGATCATCGGAGTTAAATCGCATAGGAGAGTCAACAGAGGGAATTTGAAATTCTGGTCGCTGAACCATATCGATTTGTGAATTAGGAACAGAAACAGAAACTGACGGCACAGAATACGATGCACTATGTACACTTGGTTCTGGCTCCGCCTCTTGGAAAGAAGAATCATGCTGTGGAGATGGAGAACGATAAACTGTAGAACAATCAGAAGATACAGAAGCTATATCGGGAGTACTATTTTGTTAGGATAAAATTTATTGAGTTTTGATGATAACAAAATAATATAAGTACTGAAGTTAAGCTAAATCTGGACAGACAGACGATGATGTCAACAACGTATTTGGAACATTGCATATTTCAATCGCGGGTTTATTTTCAGCTGTTGGTTGTTAAGTGGAAGTATTCAGATGTTGCGTTGAGATTTTCAAATGTTAGATATCAGATGTTGATATTTGGGATTATTTCAGAGGTTGATTCTTTACAGGTTATCAGTTTCTGGTACTGGATCAGTCGTTGGATTTCTACGTTAGCATTTGGTAGTCTATCAGCCGTTGGGATAAATTCAGCCGTTGGTTGGTAATCAGCAAATGTATTAGTTTCAGACGCAAGTTGGTGAGTGTTAGCGTGTTTTGTTAAAGATTTCAAAACGACAGCATTTGGATAAGTCAAAACTACAGCGTTTGGATAAGTTGAAACGACAGCGTATTGGATTAGCGCTAGCATTCAGCCGATGGGTTTTGCATATAATCATCTACTGGTATATCAGTTGTTGGTATATCAGCCGTTGGTAATTTCAGCTGTTGGACAAATCAGGTGATGAAGTGTCCAGGCATTGTAACCAGCCATTACGTTATATTTCAAGCGATCAGCTGATGCATATTTTCAAGAGCTAAAGCTATCAGCTGGTGCATTCTTTCAGATGTTCAAGTCATCAGCTGGTGTGCAAACAATGAATTGGTTCAAATTCGATCATATACTCATATTGGAAAAGATCGATGGCCATAACAGAATCGTAAAATTGCCTGGAATTCAGGAGACAAGATCGGTACTATTTTGGTAAATAGTACAATTTACAGAGGACGTTATACGATGATTGCACAAATATGGAAAACAACAATTTGGTTCTGACGATGTGCAATTTACCATTTGGTGGAGCAGGATATACGGTTATAGATTATCAGATTTCAAAAAGGGATTTTATTTTCCTTTACAGAGTTAATCGACCGTTGTGAACGAAGACTATAAATAGCAGAGATTTGAATTGAAGAAGACACCTTCACTATTGATACATATCGTCACTTTGCCAATTTTCTGAGCGCATTGCTAATTTGAAGTTATTCTCAAAAATCTAACAACTTGAAGAACTTTTAAATCAAGCCTTCATAGTTTTACCTTCGAGTTTATTCTCTGGTTCAATCTTTTGAATCGAATTTCGTTGTTTAGAAACCATAGAATTTACAGCACTCAATAGATTTGTATTCCATCGTTGTATTCATTGTTGAGTCTGTAACAAACGTACTGTCTAAAATACATTTGAAAAACATATCATTCTAAGTGTTTTAAAACCAGCATCTGCGTCTGTGTGATTGTTTGTTGAGTTGCTAGGAGTTCACCTTGAGCGAGGCTCGGTGATCGGGTGTTTGTAGAAGGCCTGCACGCATCAAATCTTCTAGTGAAACCTTCCTGAAAAGGAAGAAGGGGAGACGTAGGATATTTATATCCGAACTTCCAGAAACAAACTCTGTCCCTTAACTTTTACATTACGCATTTATTTATTGGTTTATACTGTTCACTGATTTATTGGCTTTATTCCGCACATTTTTGTTAGCCAAGAGATCAGCCATTAAACTGAGATATCTTAAGTTTGGTAACTCGGGCTTAAGTTAAGTGGTGCTTGTAAAAATAGTTTTAAACGGTTTCGAAAATTTAAAATACCAAGGAGTTCATTCAACCCCCCCTTCTGAACTCCTAGGCCTGTTTTCGTGCCATATTGATTGTTAGGATAAAATTTATAGTTTTGGTGATAACAACAATAAGAAAAGATTTGGACTTAAATGATAATATTCGAATAATCTTTTCACGATGATCAACATTGCTGACAACAGTGATTGGTTCAAGCTACAGTTATGGTTTCGAGTTGATCAAAATCAGATCTTGGAACAGTGGAGTGATTGATTTGGTTATTTGGGTTATCGGGGCAGAAATATACTGATTAAGTATTGAGAATGGAGATATCTGTCAACAGCTCTTGACAATTGTATCGTAATGGTATCTGCCAACAGCGACGGGAACAGTGAATTGCTCTACCAACAGAAAGGGCCAGATGTGTTGGGGATCCGGATCACGCCCCTCGGCCAGGCAGTGGAAGAACAGAAAACAGATGCCGGGATACGATCAATACGAAAAAATCAATAACAAACTACGACATTCATAGGATGTTTAGGTGACTACCTTGCGGGCACTTGTTCCTGGCTCCAACCGTAGTTACAATAACGTCGGCTCCTATCGGTAGATTGCGGTAGATATCACCAATCCGGTCCACGACCAGAAACGAGACTCCTTCGTCAGCCTGCACTAGAAGGACTCGAGATCAGCACAAACGGAATCTCCTCGTCGAATTGGCCGGAAACGATTTTCCGGCGAAGACGGGCGGCGGCGGCGGCGGCGCACGACGGCGGCGGCGGCGGCTTGTAGAGAGGAGGGAGGGCGGCGGCCAATGCTTTTAGGGTTAGGTTAAAAGTTGTCTAGTTTTTCATAAGTGAAGCTTAGTCTAATTAAATAGACTTAAGTGTTGGACTTGGACCGGGCCAACGGACCCGTGTCCAACGGATGAACATTCAGTTCATCTCCACCACTGAGACTTCACTGTAACTCCGATCGCCGATCAGATCGGACCGATCGATTCAGTTTCCAAAACTGAACACTATGATATGAAAAACCGCTTTTCAGAACCCCAGCGCAAAATGACCGTTTTGCCCCTCAACAGCGGGAAACCCCGGTTGGACCCCTGTTGACTTTTAGGAAGTCGCACTTCCCAAAATCCTCTTCTCGCTTTCAACACATTGAGCTGAGTATCCGTGTGGGAATCTCGAATCCAGTACTTGTGTGACCTCAATGGTTCAGGGATATAGCTAGCCGTGGGCCCACAACCATTGTGGCTCCGGAATCACAATTCTGGACCTGCCCATCGGATCATGGTTAAGCGTCTAACAACATCGCCCCATGATCCCCTAGGTATCACTGATAGTGCCTGCAAGAACCAGTTGGTCGTGGTTAGCGTACACTACGGTCCTTTCAATTCATATATCCCGATCAGATCAACGACCATTGGTAAATCGAGAGTCGTTATAGATCCGATAGCTATGCGTACATCTTGGAGATCGAATAGTGACATCGCGAGTGTAACTAGGTAAACACATTTATCTAAAACACTTATAGTACTCTGGCCAGAGATTTATACACTATTATCCCCTCAGATAGCATATGATATCCACTCATGTCTGCGAGCGGTGAATCCTCGGCAACGATGCATCGACTCCTACATGCATCGGGGTCTCACCCAATCCCGACGCCTTACGACCCCAAGTGAGTCGGAAAACGGGTCAAAGTGAGACGCCTATCATGTGGAGTCTCAATGACGTTTCGAGTCGTGAGGACTAATCAGTACAACCAAGACCTCGGACTTATCCACTCGACAAATGGTAACCACTTGGAAAGTCCGAAGGAGGGTAGTTCGATAGATCACCAGGTCACTATCTATCTGCATGCTCAGAACATCACAATTTTCCCTACCAATGAAACATGGTACTTCGCATCGCAGATACTAGTCACGAACTCGGGCGGCCTTATCCTCATTTTTACGGCCCAATCGACTAGGAACACGTTCAAAATACCCACTATCACATCTAACATACGCTTTAGTGCATTCTAGGTCTTTACTCAACGCAATTGTAAATCATTACACACATAATGAAAGTAAAGAACGCCATATAAAAGAATGCGAATATCATATATAAAGACTGTTTCATACAAGAGTCTATAAACCTACACGCCACAAGTTGGCTAGTTGGGCATCTACTCTAACAATCTCCCACTTGCCCTAAATCCAACTACTCATCAGATGCAGTCCCATTGTTTCGCGATGTTTTTCAAACAAGGGTCCTGGCAAGGGCTTCGTAAGTGGATCAGCAACGTTTTCCGCAGAGGCGACTCTCTCAACTGCTATGTCACCTCTATCCACATTATCACGGATTATGTGGTATTTACTCAGTATGTGTTTGGATCTTTGGTGAGACCTAGGCTCCTTTGCTTGCGCAACGGCACCCGTGTTGTCGCAGTACACCGGGACTGGACCAACTCCATTAGGAATGACGCCCAACTCTTGGACGAAATTTCTTATCCAAACGGCCTCCTTAGCAGCAGCTGATGCTGCAATGTACTCAGCCTCAGTGGTTGAATCTGCGATGGTGTCTTGCTTGGAACTCTTCCAAGAGACAGCACCACCATTGAGCATGAATACAAATCCAAAGGTTGATTTCGAATCATCCACGTCACACTGGAAGCTAGAATCAGTGTAGCCTTCCAGTTTCAGTTCACCACCCCCATAGACCATGAACATATTCTTAGTCCTTCATAAGTACTTAAGAATATCCTTCACAGCCTTCCAATGCAATTGGCCGGGGTTGGCCTGGTAGCGGCTCGTGACACTCAGGGCATATGCGACATCCGGTCTAGTCGAGATCATGCCATACATAATACTACCTATAGTCGAGGCATATGGTACATGTGCCATACTCTCTATCTCCTCATTAGTCTTTGGACACATAGACTTAGATAGAGTGACCCCGTGGCACATAGGTAGGTGTCCTCTCTTGGACTCTTCCATAGAGAACCTCTTAAGTATGGTATCGATGTAGGTGGCTTGGGTGAGTCCGAGCATCCGTTTAGATCTATCCCGATAGATCTGTATTCCAAGAATATAGGATGCTTCACCCATGTCCTTCATCGAAAATCTACTAGACAACCATACTTTAGTTGACTGCAACATTCCTACATCATTCCCAATGAGTAGGATGTCATCAACATAAAGTACGAGGAACGTCACAGCGCTTTTAACTACCTTTTTATAGACACATGGCTCCTCGGGATTGTTGATGAAACCAAATTCCTTAATTTTTTCATCGAATCTCAGGTTCCAACTTCGCGATGCTTGTTTGAGACCGTAGATCGATCTCTGAAGCTTGCATACCTTATGCTCGCTTCCAACAGATGTGAAACCCTCAGGCTGTGTCATATAGATCTCTTCCTTGATGTTTCCATTAAGGAACGCAGTTTTCACATCCATTTGCCATATCTCATAGTCGTACCATGTGGCTATGGCTAACAATATTCTAATTGACTTGAACATTGCGACTGGCGAGAAGGTTTCATCATAGTCAACACCTTGCCTTTGAGTGTAACCTTTCGCGACTAGTCGTGCCTTGTAGGTCATTACCTTACCATCAGGCCCAAGTTTCCTCTTGTATACCCATTTGCACCCAATAGGAACAATTCCTTCGGGAGGGTTAACGAGAGTCCAAACTTGGTTAGCATGCATTGAGTCAAACTCAGACTGCATTGCTTCAAGCCATAAGTTAGAATCAGCATCGGAAATTGCCTCCTTGAAAGTCTCTTGGATCAGATCCAACAACTTGATCACCTTGATCATCTTCAAGGTGAAAAACCCATATCTCTCAGGTAGCCCTAGGAATCCTTTCGGATCTCCTAGGTGCGTACCATTTCTGGTATTGGCTCTGTAGGTGCGGGAGACTCACCTGGTACTTCAATTGGTTCTCGAACCTCTTCGAGTTCTACTATTTTGCCCTTTCTATCAAGTAGAAATTCCCTTTCTATAAAGGTGGCATTCCTAGAAACAAACACTTTCGTTTCGCTGGGATAGTAGAAATATTATCCAATGGAATTCTTTGGATACCCAATGAAGTAGCATAAGATGGATCTCGTATCCAGCTTATCTCCCACTGTCTGCTTCACGTAAGCAGGACATCCCCAAATCCTCATAAATGAGTACTTCGGTGGTTTCCCCATCCATATCTCATACGGAGTCTTATCCACTGCCTTGGTGTGGACATTGTTCAACAACATGACCGCTGTTTCGAGCGCATAGCCCCAAAACGAGGTCGGAGCTCAGTGAAGCTCATCATAGATCGAACCATGTCCAACAAGGTCCGATTACGACGCTCCGCTACACCATTGAGCTGTGGTGTGGCCGGAGGGGTCCACTGTGAGAGAATCCCATTCTCTTTCAGATAGTCTTGAAACTCAGTACTTAAGTATTCACCACCTCGATCAGATCGAAGTGCCTTAATACTTTTGCCTAACTGATTTTCTACTTCAGCCTTGAATTCCTTGAACCTTTCAAAAGATTCAGACTTGTACTTCATTAAGTACAAGTACCCATACCTAGAGTAATCGTCGGTAAAGTTGATGAAGTATGTGTGACCATATTTAGTACCAATACTAAACGGGCCGCACACATCAGTATGGATCAAATCCAATAGGCCTTGGACAGGTTCACCCTTGCCCTTGAAGGGTTGCTTGGTCATCTTTCCTTTCAGACAAGATTCACAAGTCAGTAGGGAGTTGATGTCTGACAGATCAAACAGGTCACTCCTAACTAACTTGTTCATCCTACTTAGGGAAATGTGACCTAGCCTAGCGTGCCAAAGTTGTGCTGGGTTCAAGTTATCGTGTTTCCGTTTAATCGTTGTTGTGTGTGCTTCGACATCGCGAGTTGGAACGTCTTTTAATTTTAAGGTGTATAAATCGTTTTCGCGTTCCCCAATTCCAATTAAACATTCATTCTTGTAAATATTGCAAATCGAATTGGCAAACATACAAGAATATCCATCTCTATCAAGCATAGGAATAGAAATAATGTTATTAATCAATTCAGGAACAATAAAACGTCTCGTAACAATAA
>KV016733.1:0-13433 GCA_001598015.1 Dorcoceras hygrometricum
AAAACGACACCGTAGCACAAAACCAGCAGACAACAGCTCTCGCACGAGCAAAATAACCATCTGCTGACCACAGCTCTAACTCCAAAACAATCCATCTGCTGGTCGCGAGAATCACACAAAACGACGACGCATCTACTAACTCAAACGACGCCATTTCATATAAGCAAGCAACACTGCCAACTGCTGATCTCTAAACACAAGGCTCCAAAACGCAGCGTTTCCACTTATTCAAACGACGCCGCTTCAACGCTCTCGCACAAGCGCGCCTGCTGATCAGCAGCAACCAACCTAACGCAAATACTACCAGTAGCAAGTATTACGTCACGCCTACGTCAACATATCTGCTGATTCCAATAGCCATCTACTGAATTAATAGTCAACACTCCAAAATGTTGACTAACACGCGTCACTTCCTCGTTCAACCTCACGCTACGCGCAATGTCTGCCAGCAGCAACTACAATTCGCACCAAAACCAGCAGAGCAGACCTTCATACGTCACGCTGACGACATCGCTGCTGTTACTAAAATTCACCAGCACGAGCTACAGTAACTTGCTGCTGCCAGCTTTCTCCAAAATCAACGCTACGCTCAAAAATTCAGCAAGAACCTCATTTCTTTCGCAAAATCCTCAAATAATCGCGATTAATCCCAAATCAAATCAATTAATCACTAATCCAAATTCTCAATCCTCACAGGTAAGTCCTTTTACACTCACTTTTGGCCATGATGCAGTGTTACCATTAGAGATTATGGTACCTTCTCTACGTATAGCGAAGCAAAATGAACTTACCCCAGAAAATTATAGCGAGGCGATGATAATCGAGCTCGAAGAAGATGAGCTACGAATGCAAGCATACAATGGCTTGTTTTTACAGAAACACAAGATAGCCAGGATATACAACAAGAGAGTCAAATGGAAAAGATTCGAAGAAGGGGATATCGTGTGGAAGGTGATACTCCCCATAGGAGCAAAGGACAGGGAGTGGGGAAAATGGTCCCCAAATTGGGAAGGGCCTTTTAAAATACATCGGGTGTTAGATGGGAACGCTTACTGGTTATCGAGTTTGGATGGTGAACCTCACAGGAGATGTATCAATGGCAAATACCTGAACCCATACTTCCCAAGTGTACGAGAAGAGCATGAGAGAAAGATGGAGGTAGATAACCGATGAGGTTAGAAAATAGTAGGCTGTTTAGCCACTTGTTTTGGAAAAGATATTACTGTTTAAGCGTTGTATAAAAATTGCATGAGGTTTCTATGAAAAAGTTGGCTCTTAAGCCACTCTTGTCAAGGTTATGCAATCAAGAATTTGTTGAATCATGCCAACGCCTAGAAATGTAGAAACCGTGAAGCATTAAAATAGAAAGAGACCAACAAAAATCAGTATGATCTTAGGGAGGCCAAACATATGGCCATAAAGTAAACACATACAGGTAATTACAAATGGAATCGAAACAGCTACCAAAATACATTCCGTATAACGATACTAGATGTTTTAAATCAAGGCTACAAGTCAAAAACCAGAGTTGTGGCTAGCGTTCAACAAATTCAGAAATTTCAGATTAAGGCACGGTGGAGTTTCTCCCATTTCAACAAGCATTCGTTCTCCTTCTCCTCCGAGTCCCGCATTTCCTTCATCCAGCCGCCGTAATCATCTTTCAGACTCGCCAACTCCTCCACCACGGCTTTAGTCTCGCTTCTACCGGACAGCAATTGTGTTTTTAATGACTCGGCCTCATCTAAGATTGAAGCCATCCTCGATCGACGTTCCAAGATTTCCTTCTCCAACCGCTGCACTTCGATCTCGTTGGCATCGTATTCAACGGTCAGGTCTCGAATCCGGTCACGAACAGATGAATTTTTCTTTTCCATAGCCTCTGTCTGCCTACGCTTGTCATGGAAACTCTCCCGCTTGGCCATTAAGGAGGTGAGTTTAGTCTGAGCTGCATCAGAGTCGTAAAAATATCTGATATGCTGTCCAGGAGAAAATATTCAGAAGAAAACTCGGGAGAAGCTTTCAAAATCGAGGCAGCAGAAATCATGGCTAATCTTTGTGAATCCCCCAATTGATGTAGGCCCAACTCCAGAACGTTGCGTACTGCAGCTCTAGCAAAAGATAGAGATTCTGCAGAAGGAAAAATTTTTGCTAACTGAGATGAGGCAAAAGTATCATCATCAGCGAAGCTTATATCAGCGTTGGAAGACGGGCCCTCAAGTTCTTGTAATTGCGCCCTACGGGAGGAAAAAGCCTAACAAGGGACAGAATATAAAAGATCAAAACATGAAAGGAGGGGGAGCGAAGCAAATATAGAATAACAGCGCAAAATTAGAGATATGGCAGCAGGAGAAGAGTTTACCAATGGAATTCTAGGAAGGTCAGACTCAGGGGCCAGGCAAATGTTTTGCTTCTCCAAGGAATAGTCGTCGATGAGCTCTTCAGTGGTAGGGGAGTCATGGGGAGTACCATCGCCATTGCCATCACTATCACCATCATCATCACCAGCAGCCAGAGGGGAAGGATCAAGGTCCACAGGATCGTCGCCAGTGTTTGAAAAATGGGACACCAGCCGAGAGGAGCTCCTGGTAGAATATTTCCTTCCTCTGGAGCGTTGGACTGGTCTAGAGGGGGCAGATAAAGTCTTCCTCTTCTTGGATTCTGTTTTTGCGGGCGAAGGTTCAGCATGTTCCTCAACAAGAGCAGCAGACTTCTTGCTCTTGGCTACAAGGACAGGAAAGTATCAAAACCAATAAGGTGGCAAGAAGAGTGAATAAATGATACAAAATACCTGATGGATGGTTGAATGCGGGCGCCAGCACAGTACGCCTGGAAGCCCACCAAGCAGGAAAGGGATTTGCTTCTTCTGACGTACAAACCCGGATAGGACTGCGGAAATGAGAAGGAAGAGCAGAAAATAAATCAACTGTGGCCCTGGACAAGCGGCCATCATCTATTTCGGAGTACAGATGAGAAAGATCCGAAGGATAGAACAAAACAGAATGAGGGACAATTTGAGAGAGACCGAACTGTCTGGCAAAAAGGGCGGGGTTGTAGAATTCAAAAGTCCACCCAACGTTGGCCCTGGCCACAGCGGATGGACGACCACCAACACAATCGACTATCAGGAACCGGTGGTGGACACAGGCAGTGAAGAGAATATCAAGGATCAACTCCTTACTCTCATCCCGAAAAAGAGGGTGAGCAGTAATCCAAGGTTGAGAAAAGGAGCCAGTGTGTGGTTTGGAAGGAGGAGTGAGATCACTGAAATATTTGGCTTGCAAGAATACTGTAAATTCCACATCGAAAAGGTCAAAACGACCCTGCATCAAAGTAATTGTCGTCAAAGGGGCAGAAGAATCTGGAAATGAGAATAGTTGAGAGAAGTATGCAGCAGCCCAAAGTTGAAGAAACCAAGCAACTCCCCCTAACCTAGACTGAGGGTTGTTGACAACACAAGAATTCATACCCTTATAGAACGACCCTAACAACATGGCCCCTAGGTTGTACACCCTGCCAGTTCTTAGGGAGCACGCTAGAGGAAGATACTCTGTGGAAGGTTTTCCAGAGATGGGGCAGAAGATGTACTGGCATATTAATACCCACAAGAACATTATATGCTCGATGGTGGAAGGCTCACCCGAGCATGATTCATATTGTTTCACGACCGCCCTACACGAAGGAAAGCAATAGCGGGGGGCAGCAAGCTCAGGGGCAGAAGAATCATCTATAAGATATGGGGAGTCATGACCAATGAGAGGGAGACCCGTGAACAAGTAGATGTCGTAGAGCGTGGAAGACATGGGACCCCAAGAGAATAGGAAAGCATTGGAAGAAGGGGACCAAAAACGGAGTAGACAATCAAACAACAGAGACTGCTTAGACATCCCTACTTTAGACATGTCCACAAGATTCCACAAACCTTGGGTTTTCCACTGATCCCCAAAATATGGTTGTAGCCTATCAATCCATTCAACCCATTTAGTTGAAACTCTGGGCCAGGATTTGAATTGTGCAGGGACAGCATGCGGTGAAAGGGACTTGGACAGAAGGAAATCGCTGGAAGGCATGGAATGAATGGGGAACAGACGGTTTTGAGTTGCTAATGGTAACGGATTATTGAAGTAGGAAGGATGAGAAAGAGGTTCAATGACCTCTTTGGAACAGAAGCTTCGCTCACAGACCTGCAAAAGGAAAGAATTTACACAGGTACACGGATACAGGTACATCTCACCATATCAAATGCATGACCAAATACCTGACGTCTACGGCAGATGGAGCTACACGCTGTTCAGACATAGCTGCAAATATAGATACCAAGTGCGTGACTCCCAAATACATGGAATGAATGGGGAACAGACGGTTTTGAGTTGCTAATGGTAACGGATTATTGAAGTAGGAAGGATGAGAAAGAGGTTCAATGACCTCTTTGGAACAGAAGCTTCGCTCACAGACCTGCAAAAGGAAAGAATTTACACAGGTACACGGATACAGGTACATCTCACCATATCAAATGCATGACCAAATACCTGACGTCTACGGCAGATGGAGCTACACGCTGTTCAGACATAGCTGCAAATATAGATACCAAGTGCGTGACTCCCAAATATTAGAACAGGCCGCGCAAACACTAAGTAGGTCACAAATGGCAACGCGCATACAGGAAGAACAGGTGAACATGATTTTTGCAAACGTAAACAGTATATATATACATGTGCTATAACAGGAAAACAACACCAAGCCAATACTCCAGCCACGAGCTCATCTTCATAAACCAAAAGGCACCGTAGCCATACCTGAAAAATGGAGAACGTCGAACCGACGGGAAGGAGAAGAGAAGCTCGCAAAACCGAGAGAGGCAGCCGGCGAAGATACGAAAGGAGGTCGAGAACCTGAAAACCCGACGGGCGACAGGAGAGACGTACCAAGATTCCTGTTCGGAGATGGATGAGCACGACGAACCAGACGTTGATTGTGAACACAGGAAATCAAAAAAGGGGCTGCGGGGGATTCGGCGAGAGATGAAGTAGGGATTCGTTGGAATGGATTTAGGGATTTCGCGGGTAAGGCGCGCGAACAATTGGGGATTTTGTTCTGCTGCTTAGGAGGCATATCAAATTCGAAAAATTGGATTGGGCCGGGTGTGTAAAATAACGGGAGCAAACTAAAGATCAATATACAAGCAAATGGTCTGTCAGGCCACATGCTTGCAGGGGGCATCTGTTTGTGCCAAAAATTGTAAGCCCAATTGGAAAGCCCAAACCTAAGTTGGAATTAGTGAAATGACCAAGCCCATAGATGAGTAAGCCCGAACCACATAGCAATGAAACGAGCGCCAAATCATTGAAACTGATGAGACGTGGGCTTGGACGTGTAAACATGTGGAAAATGTTCAACAAATCTCAGACAAAAGCTCTGCAACTTACTGCAAAATTCAGCAATCAACTTTTCTTCAATTTCAATTTCAATTAGGATTTTTTCTATATTCTAGCACAAATTTCAATCTTCAGTTTTTATTAGTTTCTGAAATATTGTAAATCTTTTACGTTTGTTGAAAATACAAATCTTATTAGGGATTTATTCATATGGATTTCAGTTTAATTCCTTTTGCTTTTCGGTGTTATATCGTTTAAGAGATTAGAACTAACGGTCAAATTTAGTTCCTTTTTTCGTTTTGATTTTAGAAGTTAGATTTTACACTTTTACACGAATTGGCGCACGAGCGCCTGGCACGCCCAACAATTCGCAAATTAACACAAACAACAACAATAAAATATAACAAAGAACAGAACAATAGAACTAGACAATCGACAGCATATCACAGCAGAAAAGCGAACCTAGCAGTCACTCGCAAAACTTAAAGCAATGTTGATTCAAAAATCTGCGTGCAATCTATATGACTTGAGACTCAATCGACTATCAAGTTACAAATACTCACTCACACAGACTGGAGTAAATGATATTTGATACGACCTCAATTTATCACAGTTACGTGGCAAACCCAAGTATTAACGACTTTAACAAGTTATAAAAACTCACTCACACATACTGGAGTACATGATAATTGATATAACCTCAATTTATCACAGTTACATGGCAAACCCAAGTATTAACGACTTTAACAATTGCCCTACCTAAACAGTTAACATAGGTATGGAAATCATCCTCGAACACGAAGAATGAAAATGCAGTTGTTCAGATAAAGAATGTCGTGCTACCAACCTAATGAGGAATAAATACCACAACAGCTGCAAAGATCGTACTTTCGGACCTTAGAAAAAGGAATATTAATGTACAACAACAACCAGAAAACATGAAACTAAAGCAACAAGAATCCATCAAGTGAGGAAATGATGCAAATGAGCGGGCTAATTGTTACAAATGTCCTGCATTGAATAATTAAAGTAGTAAAGAGTGGGTTATACACTCAAGAGGGTGCCATCCCAAAAGACTTGTAACCTACCACTAATAGTCTGAACTAGTAGAACAAGGGGCTTAAAGAAAACTAGGCAAGCACAGGATAAAAAGCACAGCTTGTTCAACAATGCTCACAGAATTCACAATTCATATCATCATAGTTACTCAAGTAGAGACCGAGTCGATAAAGTTTCCATATATAAATCAAACAATGAGGGCCATCTAGCTCATTAAAATCCAAGAGATTCAGAACCTGAATTATAAACAAGAAAAGTGTTCAGGGCATACGGTCAGGTTTCAGAACATCATAGAAATATTATAAATTAGAACACGATTGATTATAAGGTCAAAAACAACAGGAACACACCCAAGATATCCATCAAAATATCCGCTATTATCAATGACATTGAAATTTATAAATATCAAACACGTAAATTCTCTCCATACAACAGGCACTCAGAAGGCACTCACAAGATACGTATTAGTTTTCAGCCTTGTCTATGAGCATTCTCCTCCCCCTTTTTTCAATTTGTTTTTCAGCAAAATAAATAAAAAAGAAGAAAGAAACTGAGTAATTTTAACCAAATGGGTTTTTTCCCTAGTGATCCGATCATCATCTTCCGAGACCCCTCAGAGCCGGAGGACGGTGCAAGCAAGCTCGTCCATGTCATTGGCGGAGTCAAGCGGGGGAGGCATGTTAAGATCGAAAGGAAGTGGCTTTTTACAAGAGGAGGAGGCGATGTCGTAATCAGTATCATCAACCACGGACGAGGAGGAATCACAGTCGCTATGGCAGTCACCGGGAACAGCTGGCGGAAACCGAGGTTGCCTCCTCTGCTGCTGTATGAGGGGCGGCGGCGGCGGGAGCTGTCGAGGCCCACTAAAAGATTCCACGGTGCTGCTCATGCTGCTGGACGTCGGCCTCTGCTGGGCCAGGTATCTGGTGGTCCTGGGGATAACCCCGAGAATCCATAAACGGATCGCTGGGATTACTGCTCATCCGAAGATGGGTCGAGTTTTTAGCGTCGAAACCCGGTAACAGAGCGCCGTCGGGAGGCGAGAGGAAATTTGTCTTGGCTTTGGACCCCCGAAGAGAGCGTGCGGCGGCGTCGTACGCTCGAGCTGCATCCTCAGCCGAGTCAAAGGTCCCGAGCCAAACCCGGGTCTTCTTCCATGGGTCCCTGATCTCCGCAGCAAATCTCCCCCACGGCCTCTTTCTGACGCCCCGGAATCTGATCTCCGTAGATCCTCCAGATCCGTCACCTTCCCCGGCCGCCGCCTGCCTCGCCGCTACTCTGCCCCGCCGCATGGCCCAGATCAAATATGAACCACAAGAATCGATGGGCGATGGCGGAAAAAAAAAGAGAGAGATACAAACTTCAACACGACATATATACACCAAAAAGGAAAAAGAAAGACGAACACCACAACGCAGAGAGATATGAACTAGATTACGGTAATTTGATTATTCATGTCAAGATTTCTCTCTCCAATGGATGTAACTGTGGGTAAGAGGAAGAGGGGTGGCCGGGAAATATGACTCTAATGATCAATGAAATTATTATCACGCAAATTCATGAAAGTATCTAGCAAACTTTTATTATTTAAACCCCATTTTACAAATTAAATTTAAAAAAATATTAATACCTCCGTGACACTTATTTAATTTTATAGATATTTTCATATATATTAGGAAATATTTAAAATCTAAATTTTATATATATTCTTTATTAACAACATTTCAATAAATTAAATTAAATAAGGATAGATTGATAAAAAAAATAAAAAAAATTAATATTTGATGTAGCCAAATTAGTTCAGCCGACAAGCTACTACCACGTCGAGGACCTCGGGAACGTCGGGCGTCGGGGATTTTGAAGGGGTGCGCGCTCCTGCAACCAACAAACACTTGTGAAAGGGCGCCGGAGATGTGTCCGGCGAAACCCCTCCGATGCTTAAGTCAGCCGTGCACGAGAATAAAATGAGAGGAATATAAGCTGTGTGCGAGAGAGTGCAATAATAAGTGAATGAATCCCAAAGAGCAAACCTGGGGGGTATTTATAGAGGGGCTAGGCAGATGAATCGTCTCGTGGGCACGTTCTATCGAGACGTGGGTGAGATCGTGCGCACATCTTCCGCATAATACGACCCACGTTCTCCGCCCTTTGCGGAAGTGCTTTAACACATCGAGTTGGTTACTTGCTGTATCGAGTTGAGTAAACTTTTATTTTGAATATCGAATATTTTGAACGTATGATTTGAAGTTCAGGCCTTTGTATTTCGAAAAATTTTTAAGCCCTGATTTTAAGCTTCCGTAATTATGCGCTTATTATGTGTTAATTTTTGGTAATTAGCACGGGGCCTGACACACTCTGTTTTTTATACACACTTTAATACACTGAAGTTTGATGAATACTGAAGTTTTGTGCTCGTTCGTTTTTCACTTGTTTGTTTTTAACTCTTTGTTCTTGAATGCATTGTTGTATATCTTCTTATCTGAACTGATTAGTTTCTCCAATTTATACTCTTTGGATCCAACGGTAATATATGTTATCCGTAAACATGTCATATAGATCCAAAGGATTTGTCTACTGAGTATTTAAAGCTTGTACAGTTCTTCGTATGTCTTCATTAAATGCTTTCTTCTTTTAGCACACATACCGTTGTTCTCAGTTGAAAACATATCTTTGGCCTATTCGGATTTTTCTAAAAGTAGTCCCAACGACTATAAAGAATGTTCACATATGAACACATCAAATCGAGCTAATTGTCGTATACGGTACCTCAAAATGTGATCGTATATATCACGAGCTGATTTGTCCTTAATCAGTTTATCTCTAGTCTGAAACCCCTGAGCTGAGTTGTCCTTACTCAGCTTGGTTCTAATCTGAAAAAATTGAATGGATAGATCTATATCATCACCACTGATTTCAGAATCTTATTGCAAGCTGAATTTTCCCTAAGCTGATCTGATTCGTTACTCTATTCTGTACTGTTCCAACTTAGGCGTTCTCAGCTGATCTGAACGGATTCTGCTATGAGTTGTGTTGGGGACCGTGGCGGATCCGGATCTCGCCTCCCGGCGAGACAGCGAAAGAACAAAAATTAATGCCGGGAGACGATCAATATGATAAAAACAAACACAGATCTATGACATTCATAGGGCGTTTAGATTGCTATCTTGCTGGCAACTCGTGCCTGGCTCCGACCAGTTTCTCGAGGAAACCGGCACTTCACGATAGATTGCGGTAGACTACGTCAATCCGGTCCATGACCAGATACGAGATTCCTTCGTCAGCCTGTACTAGAAGGCCTGACGAGATCGGCGCGGACGGATTCTCCTCGTCAAGTTGGCCGGAACAAATTCCGGCGGCACGTGGCGGAGACGGCGGCGGCGCACAAGGGCGGCGGCGGCGCACAAGGGCGGCGGCGGCGGCTTTTGGAGAGGAGTGGGGCGGCGGCTATTGCTTAGGTTTAGGGTTAATTGTCTTGTGTTATGTTGTGAAGTCTAGGCTTAAGTCTACCTTAAGTAGAATTAAGGATGGACTTGGACCGGCCCAACGGGCCCGGGTCCAACAGATGAACATTCAGTTCATCCCCATCACCGAGACTTCATCATAGCTCCGATCATCGATCAGATCGGATCGATCGACTCAGTTTCCAAAACTGAATACCATGATCTGAAAAACCATTTTTCAGAACCCCAGTGCAAAATGACCGTTTTGCCCCTCAACAGCGGGAAATCACGATTTGACCCCTGTTGACTTTTAGGAAGTCGCACTCCCCAAAATCCTCTTCGTATGCTCAACACATTGAGCTGAGTATCCGTGCGGGAATCTCGAATCCAGTACTTGTGTGACCCTCGGTCCAACGGATGAACATTCAGTTCATCTCCATCATCAAGACTTCATCGTAACTCCGATCGCCGATCAGATCGGACCGATCGACTCAGTTTCCAAAACTGAATACTATGATCTGAAAAACCATTTTTCAGAACCCCAGTGCAGAATGTCCGTTTTGCCCCTCAACATCGGCAAATCACGATTTGACCTCTGTTGATATTTTAGGAAGTCATACTCCCAAAATCCTCTTCGTATGCTCAACACATTGAGCTGAGTATCCGTGCGGGAATCTCGAATCCAGTGCTTGTGTGACCCTCAATGGTTCAGGGTATACAGCTAGTCGTGGGCCCACAACCATTGTGGCTCCGGAATCACAATTCCGGACTTGCCCATCGGATCATGGTAAGAGCGTCTAGAAACATCGCCCCATGATCCCCTAGGTATCACTGATAGTGCCTGCAAGAACCAGTTGGTCGTGGTTAGCGTACAGTACGGTCCTTTCAATCCATATATCCCGATCAGATCAACGACCATTGGTAATCGAGAGTCGCTATCGATCCGATAGCTATGCGTACATCTTGGAGATCGAATTGTGACATCGCGAGTGTAAATAGGTAAACACATTGACCTAAAACACTTCTAGTACTCTGGCCAGAGATTTATACACTATTATCCCCTCAGATAGCATAGGATATCCACGCATGTCTGCGAGCGGTGAATCCTCGACAACGATACATCGACTCCTACACGCATCGGGGTCTCACCCAATCCCGACGCCTTATGACCCCAAGAGAGTCGGCAAACGGGTCAAAGTGAGACGCCTATCATGTAGAGTCTCAATGACGTTTCGAGTCGTGAGGACTAATCAGTACAACCAAGACCTCGGATTTATCCACTCGACAAATGGTAACCACTTGGAAAGTCCGAACGAGGGTAGTTCGATAGATAATCAGGTCACTATCTATCTGCATTCTCAGAACATCACAATGTTCCCTACCAATGAAACATGGTACTTCGCATCGCAGATACTAGTCTCTAGCTCGGGCGGCCTTATCCTCATTTTGACGGCCCAATCGACTAGGAACATGTTCAGAATACACAGTGACTATTAGATGTGTTTCATGATAGCCGTCATACCCACTATCACATCTAACATACACTTTAGTGCATTCTAGGTCTTTACTCAACGCAATTGTTAATCATCATACAACACAATGAAAGTAAAGAATGCCATATAAATAAATGCGAATATCATATATAAAGATTGTCATATACAAGAGTCTATAAACCCACACGCCACAAGTTGGCTAGTTGGGCATCTACTCTAACAATCTGTTCATCCTGAACTGATATAAATACTACTAATTTCGTCTGAACTGCTTAACTGAGCTGATCTCCCGATCTGATCCGTTCTAAGCTCTAATATGATATGTTCATATCTGTTCTGCTCTTATCTGTTTCGTACAGCTCTGAGCTATTTCGTTCTGCATTACACAGCTTTGATGTGCTTCGACCTTCTTTGTTCAGCTCTGAGCTATTTGAGTTGTTCTGCTGTGATCTGCACTGTGCAGCATCAGTTTAGACCTCTGAGCTAATCGATGCTCTCTGCTGATTTGCTTCTCTTTTATTTCAGGTTAGGCATTCTGAGCTGATCTCCAGATCTGATCTGAGAACTGAACGCTTCACGTTCTGTTCAGATAACTTATCTGCTCTAATCTGAGTGCTGTTCGTGAGGTTTGAGCTATTCTCTAAGCTGTCTTTGCTCTGAGATGTTCGACTTCTTCATACAGCTTTGAGCTTTTTCTGCTACTATTTGGTCTGTGTTGCTCCAGTTAGTTCAACTCTTAGCTGATCTTGACAAAGCTTCCCGTTCGTTCATCTCTGAGCTGCTTCGAAACTGTTCTAATTATGTCTGCTCTGTTCCATCTTGGACTAGCTCTGCTGTTTCAGCTTAGACCACTAAGCTGATCTTATTGATGCTTCAGTTTGTTCTACTTTCAGCTTGAACTGCTCTAAGCTGATTTCCTTCTTCGTTGTTCCTCTGAGCTGGTCTGTGATATTGTCAGGCCTCGTGCACAACACAGAGTCAAAACACGCAAAGCATGGCGGAAGCACTTAAAAAGTGGCTAAAAGTTTTTCGCTTTTGGCCTGACGAAGAAAACATAATTTAAAATACTGTCATACTCAAAATAATCCCAGTTAACACAAAATCAAAATAACATAGTATCATTATAACGAATACAACACTGCCAAACGGCCAAATACAACAGCTGAAAACCACAAATCACAGACAGAACAATAACTATATGAACCTAAGCACCACCCGGACATCCCACCCGCGGCGATACCGGTGCAATAGATACTATACATAACTGGGACACTCTAAACACCTCATGGGACATCTACAGCTGAATCATCTCCACGACCAGCGGAACAACCTGGGAAACCTGAACAACAAGTAGGCAAACAAAACAAACCAGCCCCAGAGGGACATCGGGGTCAAATACCAGTACGAAAAGCAGCATAAAACAGCAATTCAGATACAACATGCAATGTATCATGTTGTGCAAATGCATGAGCGGTACAAAGAACATCGGTAACAACCGGAGGGCCAAACGGAAAATAAAGCAAAAACTGTGACACATCACCGAGTCTCGGAAGCTATCCAATCGCACCCAGTGGAAAATAGAGTGGCTCATTGTCGCACCTGCGTGGAAGCCACCCGCCAGGTCGCACGGAATTTCAAGTGGACACAACCACCCACCAACCTCTATCCAGGTCACTGCAACTGAGGACTGGGAACAACTCAACCAACATCCACCAGCTGCACTCAAACGTGGTTATGCAACATCGCACCACACCACGAGGGAAAAGCTCCAACAGAGCAACATATCATGGCTAACAAAGGAACCATTGGCTCAATATGCTATGCGGATGCAGTAACATGCTTAACATGATGCATGCACAGTAACACCAGAAAACACAACAAAAGCATTCAAATAAGAACATGCATAGCAACTCAACAGATCACCAAACAGCAGGTAATACACCATATAGTTCAGCCAATAGACATGCATAATATACACAGCTTGCCTCTACACAAACACTCGGCACAACTATATAACACATAATACATCCCCATGCCTATCTCAAAGCTGTAATACAAGCTCGATTCAT
>KV016734.1:39949-51381 GCA_001598015.1 Dorcoceras hygrometricum
ATCAT
This sequence comes from Dorcoceras hygrometricum, assembly GCA_001598015.1. NCBI lineage: Eukaryota > Viridiplantae > Streptophyta > Magnoliopsida > Lamiales > Gesneriaceae > Dorcoceras > Dorcoceras hygrometricum. The sequence continues at coordinate 39,955 of KV016734.1, forward strand.
AGGCGTCGACATTGTTCACGATCACATCCTCTGCATCCGTCTCTCTCATAAGCATCCAGCTTGACCAGATCTCCCCGATCCGGCTTTCTCTTCTCCGAGCTGCTTTGTCCTTAACCATCCTAGCTCTTTTCTTCTCGTCAAGAGCCACTGTGTTACTTGATTGTTCTCTTGGTCCATTCAGACACCTCATCCAAACCATCAGCAAGCACACAGTTAATCCATTGGTTGATTGAGCCAGTTCTTTGAGGATACTTTAAACCTTATCCTCGTAGGACCGCAATCCAGCACCAGTGATTATATCCCAATTTCTTTGGGATATAATAATCAGTTCTAATTCAGTCTTCCCAAGGACTGAGATCCCTATGATGAACTGATTATAGTTGCGCTTAGTGATCTTGTGCACACTTGATCACTGCACTTGTATATGCATCAGCACTTGAACACTGCACTTGTCTGCACTTCAACCGAATCCCACTCCATTGGTCTGCACTTAAACTGTTGTTGTATCAAGATGTTGAACCAGCTTGATGTTCTCTACGACCTGGAACTTCTTCTGATGTACCAGCTCGGGTGTCCCCTCACTGTTCCAGCATAGATATCTTCAACCGAACCAGCTTAGGCGTCCCCATACTATCCAAGTTTGGATATATCTCTGTCTTCTTAATCAAGTGCACTGTACATCGCACGTAAACCATTAGTAGAATAATAATAGATTTTGTGTTAATAAAAATTCAGATTCTGATCTGTAAACACAGATCCAACATTGGTTGTTCTTCAGTTGAGAGAGCATGCTCATCGTTGGTGGAAGGTTACTTCCAGAGTCATGCGAGAGACTGGAGTGGTAGTCACTTGGGAGAGCTTCTGTGCTGCCTTTCACCGGGAGTATATCCCATAGTCGTATTTTAACAACCGAGAGCGGGAGTTTGATAATATGAAACAAGAAAATCTAAAGGTAGCAGAGTATGCTAGACAGTTTTCCTCACTCCTCACGTATGTTCCTCACGTTGCTAACCAGGAGAGGACGAAGCGGAACAAGTTTTTGAAAGGATTGAGATCAGATTTGTTTCATATGGTGTTAGCTGGTTCTCCTGCAACTTATGCTGAGGCCGTGGATAGGGTGGTTGACATTGAGAAGAGTCTTTTGGATGCACAGGCGCAGGTTCAGTCGGTGGCTGGACGAGGTTCACATCTCATGTCTGAGGGGACGTATGCTTATCAGCCTCCTCAGATGCCCAATAGTCTAATCGCCAGAGGTTCAAGCCTCGAGGGAAACAATTTAAGAGACGGTCGAATTCGAGTTCTTCTGGTTCTGTTAGCTCTGGTGGTAGTGGTTCTGGAGAGGTGACGTGTAGTCAGTGCGGAGGTAGGAATTTGACTTCCCAGTGTCGTGAAGTTCAAGGTCTTTGCCATAAGTGCGGGCAACCTGTTCATATTTCTAGAGTGTGTCCTTTGATGAGGAGACAACCCTCTAATCTACAGCAGCAAGGTTCGGTGTGTGGTTCTTTGCAGAGGCCGCACCTCCTGTCCCGTCCCAGCGATCAGGATTCCAACCTCGTGAGGCGTCTAGGTTTGGAGGATCTTATAGAACTCAGTTTCACGAACCTCAGCAAGGTCAGGTGAATGCCATGACTCGGGAGCAAGCTGATGATATGCCTGGAGAAATTATTGCAGGTACTTGCTCTATATTTGATTTTCCTGTCAGAGTTTGTTTGATACTGGAGCATCACACTCTTTTATATCTGATCTGTTTGTATATGAGTGTGGGTTGAGTGCTACCCCACTGTGTGATGTTGTATCTGTTTCTACTCCTGCAGGTGTGAATTTGTTGTCCCGTGAGGTGGTGTTGAATTGTGTGATCAGATTTGATCAGAACGTGCTGGTGACAAATTTTATTTCCTTAGAGATTAGAGACTTTGATTGTATCTTGGGTATGGACGTGTTGTCCAGTTACAGGGCTACTGTTGATTGTTTCCATGGAGTAGTGATGTTTAGGCTTGAATTTGTTGAAAAGTGGGATTTATACGGTGTAGATTCATGGTCTAAGATTCCACTTGTGTCAGCCATAGAGATGTTTTGCCTATTGTCGCTTGAGAATGCAGGGTTTATGATTTATGCCCTAGATGTGGCCGAAGAATCGCGACTGGAATTGGGAGATATTCCGATTGTCCGAGAGTTTCCTGATGTTTCCGGATAAGATTCCTGGCTTTCCTCCGAGATGAGAGATTGATTTCAGCATTGAGTTGGTGCAAGGGACTTTACCGATTTCTAGAGCTCCATATCTGTTGGCGCCAGCTAAGCTGAGGGAACTCAAGGATCAGTTGCGTGATCGTTTGGAGAAGGGTTTCATTAGCCGAGTATGTCGCCTTGGGGAGCCCCATTTCTCTTTGTGAGAAGAAAGATGGATCTATGAGGATGTGTCAACTTTCTTTTGGTCCCTGTGTTTCGAAGGAAACTTAGCAGCCGCTGATTAAAACAGTTCATTTAAATATTTTGCGCTGCTAATACGAGCTGCAATAGCTCAATGTTCTTGAAAATTTAAAATCACAAAGAGCACCGGAGACAGATCTGGTATGATTTAAAAATCATGCGGAAAATACCAGAACTGAATCCTAATATTTTAAAATGATTCAAACAGATTTATGTTGCACATAAATCTGTTCGAAACTGTGCAAGTGCTTGTGTGCTGTGCATGCGTGAAAGCTGAACGTGCAAGTGTGCTAACTGTAAACGTAAGCACTGAAATATGCGAGTGCTGAAATCTGTTTCACGTGCGTGCTGAAATCTGTTATGCAATGCGAGAATGATAAAGTAAATGTGCAGGTGCTGAATGAATAAAAGAAATACGATACGCAATGATTTGTTTCTGGAAGTTCGGACCTCAATATCCTACATCTCCCCTTCTTCCACCTCGGAAGGCTCCACTAGAAGACTTTGATCTATACAACACGTACAGACCCAATCCCGCAACCAGCAGCTGCGAGAACTCCTAGACTTCACAAATGCACACCAGCCGCAACTGTGTGACTAACTACATACACATGAGTTTTACGTCATCATGCTTGGACGGGAACTGTGTTGGAAAGGTTTTGATTCACTCGCTAAACAATTTAGCTCAACTCACAAAATTTGCGAGTGAATCTGTGTGTGAGAATTACAGTGTACGCACAACTCTCAAAAGATACATCTCACAAACACGGGAAGTGCTCCTAAACGAGCTAATGAAGATTCACAAGTCGACACTACAATAAGCTCCTCTCTAGAATGATTGTCGACTGCTTCATCTTCCAGTGTTCTTCCCTCTGTTTTTTTTGTCTCTTCACTCAATCAATAATCGTCTTCTTTTCACACTCGTCAACCTTCTTCCTTCAAATATTCTTCTATAAATACCCTCTGTTCGAATATAGCCGTTAGATAAATTCCAAATCTCTTCTGCGCTTGTCAAGGCTAATTCGGCGTCTTCTTTCCATTTCCGTGCAACGCTCCTCTGTAAATTGTACTATTTCCCAGAATAGTACAAATCTTGTTCCCTTAAATTCAGGCAATATGCACGACTTAATCTCAGCCATTGATTCTTCCATCTTGAGCGTTGATTGCGTTGAATGGCTGAACAGCTGTTCGCTCAGCTGTTGTCTTTTCTTTGTCACAACACTTCGCGCAACAGCTGTTTCTTTTCTGCGTCTGGATCTTTGCGACTGGTACATCATCTTGCGACTGGATGCATATCAACAGCTGGTCTATTGTAGCTCTCGTCTGGATGTACTGTTGATTGCGTCTGGATGTACTTGCAGCTGGTTGTCCAGTCGTTGGTCGTGAAAAGCTTGCGACTGGATTTCCCAAGACTGGATGCGTAGCAACAGCTTGTTCATTGTAGCTCACGCCTGGGAGTACTGTTGCTACCTGCTGGTTTCTCTTGAGAGAAGTACCTGCTGGTTTTGTCATCGCAAACCATCGACTGAATCTTACGAAGGCAAAACGCTGTCGTATCAACTTATTCAAACGACATCGTTTTGCTATCGCTATCTCCAAGCCGCACCAGCTGATCTTTCTTCATCTGCTGAACATGATGTCGTCACCAATGACATCATCATCGATGGTCCACTTAGATGTTCCAGCTGGTTCTCTTTTGATGTACCAGCTGGTTCATCTTTTCTTTATCGCTTGAAGCTGGTTCTTATCGTTCCAGCTGATTCACTATGCTCCAGCTGGTTCAACTTGCCCTCTGCCTGATTTTGAACACCTGACTTAACTTTTGACGTCTCCATTGCTAATCCAGCTGCCGTATACAATGAATAACCAAACCAACTGCTGAACTTAATCTTGAGAACCATCGGCTGGACAGAAACTGCTACTGTTCATCTTCTTATTCGTTTCTAAAATCTGCACACTTAAGTGGAATTATTAGAAACACAATAACATGTTTTGTGTAATTCAAAACTTAATCAGGATCTGTCAAAACAGATCCATCAATCTCTCCCTTTTTGATTTACACAAAACCTTAAATAATCAATGCATGTTCTAACAATTCTCTCCCTTTTTGTGGGAATAAAAAAGAGTTCGAACTGCTGGTCTTCCCGATATTTAAAACAAAACTCTCCCTACAATGTTACAACAAAAACAACATAACAGCAGGAGTTTTAAATTTGAAAAACAAAACCAGCTTTTGGGAAGCACCGTATGCAAGAACTGTATGATTTTGAAAACTGAACTGATTCATAGCTCAAATTAACAAAGACAGCGACGCCACTCTCCCTGTCTTTTATAACATAAACTCAAATCATTTAAAAACAAAATTTTGGCACCAGCTGAAATTCCGCAAAACAGAACATTTAAAACAAATCAGAGCATCGAAATATTGTTTCAAATAACAAGTGCTACTGAGTTACTTAAATATATGAAAAACCAGTACAGATAAAAGCTCATATTTTTCCTTCTTCTATCTCGTCCCATGTGCTTGTCACCGAGCCTCGCTCCAGGTGAACTTACAGCACAACGAAAATATAAGCTTGGCATCCGCACGGGACTCGCGCATCCCGTGACAGTTCATCAAGCGAAAAACCGGTTCTATATTAAAACAACATCTGGCCTTCAAAAAATAAGCTTCTCAAAACAGTTAAAACATTAAAAACATAGCACATGAGGTTTTAAAATGAGTGCTCGTTCAAGAACAACCTGCTCCGATACCAATTGTTGGTCCCTGTTTTTGAAGGAAACTTAGCAGCCGCTGATTAAAACAGTTCATTTAAATATTTTGCGCTGCTAATACGAGCTGCAATAGCTCAATGTTCTTGAAAATATAAAATCACAAAGAGCACCGGAGACAGATCTGGTATGATTTAAAAATCATGCGGAAAATACCAGAACTAAATCCTAATATTTTAAAACGATTCAAACAGATTTATGTTGCACATAAATCTGTTCGAAACTGTGCAAGTGCTTGTGTGCTGTGTATGCGTGAAAGCTGAACGTGCAAGTGTGCTAACTATAAACGTAAGCGCTGAAATATGCGAGTGCTGAAATCTGTTTCACGTGCGTGCTGAAATCTGTTATGGAATGCGAGAATGCTAAAGTAAATGTGCAGGTGCTGAATGAATAAAAGAAATACGATACGCAATGATTTGTTTCTGGAAGTTCGGACCTCAATGTCCTACATCTCCCCTTCTTCCACCTCGGAAGGCTCCACTAGAAGACTTTGATCTATACAACACGTACAGACCCAATCCCGCAACCAGCAGCTGCGAGAACTCCTAGACTGCACAAATGCACACCAGCCGCAACTGTGTGACTAACTACATACATATGAGTTTTACGTCATCGTGCTTGGACGGGAACTGTGTTGGAAAGGTTTTGATTCACTCGCTAAACAATTTAGCTCAACTCACAAAATGTGCGAGTGAATCTGTGTGTGAGAATTACAATGTACGCACAACTCTCAAAAGATACATCTCACACACACGGGAAGTGCTCCTAAACGAGCTAATGAAGATTCAGAAGTCGACACTACAATAAGCTCCTATCTAGAATGATTGTCGACTGCTTCATCTTCCAGTGTTCTTCCCTCTGTTTTTTTTGTCTCTTCACTCAATCAATAATCGTCTTCTTTTCACACTCGTCAACCTTTTTCCTTCAAATATTCTTCTATAAATACCCTCTGTTCGAATATAGCCGTTAGATAAATTCAAAATCTCTTCTGCGCTTGTCAAGGCTAATTCGGCGTCTTCTTTCCATTTCCGTGCAACGCTCCTCTGTAAATTGTACTATTTCCCAGAATAGTACAAATCTTGTTCCCTTAAATTCAGGCAATATGCACGACTTAATCTCAGCCATTGATTCTTCCATATTGAGTGTTGATTGCGTTGAATGGCTGAACAGCTGTTCGCTCAGCTGTTGTCTTTTCTTTGTCACAACACTTCGCGCAACAGCTGTTTCTTTTTTGCGTCTGGATCTTTGCGACTGGTACATCATCTTGCGACTGGATGCATATCAACAGCTGGTCTATTGTAGCTCTCGTCTGGATGTACTGTTGATTGCGTCTGGATGTACTTGCAACTGGTTGTCCAGTCGTTGGTCGTGAAAAGCTTGCGACTGGATTTCCCAACGACTGGATGCGTAGCAACAGCTGGTTCATTGTAGCTCACGCCTGCGAGTACTGTTGCTACCTGCTGGTTTCTCTTGAGAGAAGTACCTGCTGGTTTTGTCATCGCAAACCATCGACTGAATCTTATGAAGGCAAAACGCTGTCGTATCAACTTTTTCAAACGACATCGTTTTGCTGTCGCTATCTCCAAGGAGCACCAGCTGATCTTTCTTCATCTGCTGAACATGATGTCGTCACCAATGACATCATCATCGATGGTCCACTTAGATGTTCCAGCTGGTTGCCTTTTGAAGTACCAGCTGGTTCATCTTTTCTTTATCGCTTGCAGCTGGTTCTTATCGTTCCAGCTGATTCACTATGCTCCAGCTGGTTCAACTTGGCCTCTGCCTGATTTCGAACACCTGACTTAACTTTGGACTTCTCCATTGCTAATCCAGCTGCCGTATACAATGAATAATCAAACCAACTGCTGAACTTAATCTTGAGAACCATCGGCTGGACAGATTACTGCTACTGTTCATCTTCTTCTTCATTCCTAAAATCTGCACACTTAAGTGGAATTATTATAAACACAATAACAGGTTTTGTGTAATTCAAAACTTAATCAGGATCTGTCAAAACAGATCCATCACTAACATGTTTAAAAACCAGTATCTAAAACTGTAACATGACAAAACTGAACCAAAAAGGGGGTCACGGGGTACTGCTGCAACAGGCGCTCAGAGGTCCTCACCGCCAGTCCGAACATACTCATCGACAGGATCATCACCTGCACCATTTAAACCTAGTGAGCCTAGAGGCTCAGCATGATCTATCGTAATGCATAACAAAGTATATACTACTAAAATCGCATGCAAGCACATACTTGTAATTAAAATAACGTTAAAATATGAATGCGTACATGATCTTAAAACATTTGATCATACAATCATATCATAACATATCATATAACATATAAATCATGTCATATCGTAACCTGGAAAGAAAACGTATGAGTCATATCAGTGAATGTGAGCAGCGTATGACTGATCAGTCGTAAAAACCAACGTACGTGGCGGTGTGGTTCACCCCGATAACACACATGATCCCTATATGTCACACCTCCTAAAAACTGTCACTTCACCCCGCTGTTACGCGAGGATCCATTGGCCCTGAAATCTTGAAATCATTTCTAAAAACAGGGGATCCTCAGGCCCGGCTACCCGACTAACTTCCATTGTAGACTTTGCCACATCACTTCAATTCCTCGGATTTTTACTTAAAAAAACATGCCTGATCATTTCATAAAATCTCATGATGCGTGAATTTCTTAAAATCATACAAATTTAACTTAGCTCGTTAATGTATATTTAATCATTTCCTTGAAAACGTTTACGTACATAAAATACTACATATATAATTAAATATACACTTCCGGGCTTCTACATTTTTCTACTTCGGTCAAGGATTGATTCCGGGTCCTGGCTCGCTACTTCTAGACCAAACGTCGCTCTAAACTTGGCCGATGAAACGAATGTTCACCGCTTTTTCCCATTTTTGTCTAAATTTCTTTATATTTCGATTTCTTAAAAATCAAGACTAAAAGGGGCTAATTAAAATCAATTTTGACTTCTAAAAATCAGTTTGAGACTTATAAAAATCGATTTTGACTTTTAAAAGCAATTTAAATCAATTTTGACCTCGAAAGCCGATTTTGACCAAAAGACCGATTTTGACCAAATTAAATCCCAAAAATCGATTTTGACCTAATTAAAATCCCTAAAGCCCTAATTTTAACTAAAAACTTAAAATTAAACATAACTTAAATTATTTAAAAAGGTTTGACTCAATTTTGACATTCTGGCTATTTTCTTTAAAATTGGACCTATGACACATTAAATAAAATAACAGGTCCCAAAATAAAATAACTTGGACCGATTTTAAAATTACTCGGGACACGGTTAACCAAACCGATCCAACCAAACCAAACTGGTTTGATCGAACCGGCCGGCCCAAACCTTTGCCCTACACACGCGTGAGCCGTCGCTCCCTCCATTGCGCGACGCCCACTTCCCGGCGTTCGTGCTCTCTGCTCCGGCCACTGTGGCCGGAGCACCTCCGGCTGGACCACCTCAGGTCCATACGGTTCCAACGGGACCAACCATGGTCCAAACCATGTCTTACAGTGCGCGCGCGAAGGCAATGAAGATGGCTGCCCTCCCTGCGCGGCGCACCAGGTGCACTTCACGTGCATCCATGGTTTCTGCTCGAACCAGCCCCTTTTCCAGTACCTTAAGGCCACCATAAAACCACTACTGAACAACCCTAAGCCCTTGGAACACTCCTGGACCGAAGCTTCAAAGATCTGGATCGAAAATCATGTTAGAAAATGGAGTGTATGCATGATCCGAAAATATACAGCAATGATCTCAAAAATTCGCATACATGACAAGCCATAAATCATTAAAAACAAGTCTAATACAGTTTAAATGGTGAGAAAGGAAGTTTATATCACATGCCTGGGTTGAAGAAGATGCAGATCTGTGAGGTACGGACATTGTAGAGGCGAGATCGGGGCGCAACCGGCTAAGGATCACCAAGCTCCTTCAAAGTCTGATTGGTTTTCGATAATTGTGTGCTTATGGGTGGACAGGACGGTTGGTTGCAAGTATTGGAGGCTAGGTTTGTGTAATTTGTGTTTAAGAAAATAATGAGAGTGCCTATAATGACCCCTATGGCTTTAATTAAGGAAATACCGGTTTACCCTTCTAATTAAATTAAAAGGTGCTTAAAAACTCATACTTGGGTTTCAATAGTTATAAGATCTCGAAATCTAGGCCTCCTTATAATTTAAAATGCCTTAAAACTCAATATACCAGCCCGTATAGGCGAAAAACGGGTTCCCCTCCAAAATAGTTATAAAAATCCTAATTTTCAAAAATGTTTGCTTAAAATAAAATAAATTCATTCTTAAAATCTCATAACTTAAAAAATATCTCAATTGTCTTTATTCCGGCCGACCCTAATCTCGTCCACACGTTCCTAGCTCAAGCAGGCTGAAAAATAACACATGCATAACATGCAGCATAAAATCATAACTAAATCACATAATAAGGCATGTAATCATCTAAAAATATTTTACCCCTAGTCATGGACTCATTTCTACGTAGTCAGGAAATTCTAGACATTGCAACTCTCCCCCCCCTATAGGAATTTCGTCCCCGAAATTGAGTACGTACCGAATAACTCTGGGTAGCACGTCCGCATATCGGCCTCAGTCTCCCAGGTAGCTTCATCCTCCGAGTGATTCTGCCACCGGACCTTGACCATCGGAATGCTCCGCGCTCTTAGCCTACGCTCCTCCCTAGCTAGAATCTGCACAGGTCGCTCCTCAAACGATAAATCTGGTGCCAACTGGAGCGGCTCAAAATCCAACACTTGAGACGGGTTCGGAATGTACTTCCGCAGCATCGAGATATGGAAGACATTATGCGCTGCTGACAGATTGGGTGATAACGCTACTCGATAAGCCAGAGTACCAACCCTCTCCAAAATCTCGAATAGCCCAATAAACCTAGGGCTCAGCTTGCCCCTCCGGCCCAAACGCATCACGCCCTTCATGGGCGATATCCTCATAAACACATGATCTCCCACATCCAGCTCTAGATCTCGCCGTCTCTGATTGGCATAACTCTTCTTACGACTCTGGGCTGTCCTCATCCTATCCCGAATCCTCGTCACAACATCTGTTGTCTGCTGCACTAACTCCGGCCTAGTAAGCACTCTCTCGCCAACCTCGTCCCAATGTACGGGAGATCTGCATCTCCTCCCGTACAGCGCCTCATATGGAGCCATCCCAAGCGACGCCTGAAAGCTGTTGTTGTACATGAACTCTACCAGTGACAGTCTCGAATCCCACGTACCCTGAAAATCAATCACACAAGCTCTCAGCAAATCCTCCAAAATCTGGATGACCCTCTCTGACAGTCCGTCTGTCTGCGGATGGAAAGCTGTACTGAACGACAGTCTAGACCCCAAAGCGGCATGTAAGCTCCTCCAAAACTCAGATGTGAATCTGGTGTCTCTGTCCAGCACTATCGAGACTGGTATGCCATGCAGTCTGATCACCTCTCGGATATAAAGCTCTACGTACTACGTCAAGGTGAAAGTAGTCTTCCCCGATAAGAAATGCACTTACTTGGTGAGTCTGTCCACAATCACCCATATAGCGTGAACCCCTTGGGACTCCTGGGCAATCCAACCACAAAATCATCGTGATATGCTCCCACTTCCACTCAGGAATGGGAAGTGGCTGAAACAACCGTGCCGATCGCTGATGCTCTGCCTTGACCTGCTGACAAGTCAGGCACTCAGACACGAATCTCCCTATATTTTTATTCATCCCTGGTCACCAATACAATGTCTGCAAATCTATGTACATCTTCGTACTCCCTGGGTGGATGGAGTACGTCGATGCATGAGCCTCGGATAAGATCTCGACTCTCAACTGACCAGTGCTCGGCACCCACATCCGACCTCTGAAACGGACTATCCCATCCTCAACAGTGTACAGACCTCGTCCTCTGTCCTCATCACACTGCCTCCACTGCTGTAACTGTTCATCGGAAGCCTGCCCCTCTCTGCTCCGCTCTCGAAGAGTCGGCTGAATCGTGAGCGCTGCTAAACTCGGCGCGCAGCCTCCTGAATAGAACTCTAGGCCGAATCTCTGAATCTCAGCCTGTATTGGCCTCTCAAATGGCAAACACGCCACTACTGCAGTCTTTCGGCTCAAAGCGTCTGCCACTACATTAGCTTTACCCGGATGGTAGCTAATGTCACAGTCATAGTCCTTC
>KV016734.1:77531-107568 GCA_001598015.1 Dorcoceras hygrometricum
CAGCTTTAATTTCTCAAAACTGGACTGGCATTCTTGGGTCCAATCGTACTTAGCATTCTTCTTGGTCAATGACGTTAAAGGGACAACTATCTTAGAGAATCCCTCTATAAATCTTCGATAATAACCTGCTAGTCCTAAGAAATTACGAACCTCTGTTACGCTCTTAGGTACATGCCATTCTCGAATAGTTTCTACCTTAGAAGGATCTACTTCTATCCCATTCTTCGAAATGAAATGTCCAAGAAATACTACCTCTTCGATCCAAAATTCGCACTTACTAAACTTAGCAAACAATTTCTTAGTTCTCATAATCTGCAAAATATCCCTAAGATGTTCTGCGTGCTCAGATCTGCTCTTAGAGTAAATGAGAATGTCGTCTATGAACACGATAACGAATCTGTCTAGAAAAGGTTGAAATACCCTGAAACGAACCAGACTTTAGAATTTTTTTTTAAAAACATGTGCAGAAAACATAACTTAAAGTATGGCTCGTTCCCTTCTAAAACATTTCTAAATCACTTTCTAAAAGAAAATACTTTAAGCATAAATAACGGAATAAGTTAAAATGTTAAAACATCCGAACTGTATAAAATCAACTGCGTCAAAATAGTGAAAATAACATGTTTTAAAACCAATATCAAATGTATCAACTCAACAAACACTGCTGTGGTCAAGGGGTACTGCTGCAACAGGCGCTCAGACGTCCTCATCGTCAGTCGGTGTAAACTCATCAGCAGGGTCTTCACCTGCACCATTTAAACCTAGTGAGCCTAGAGGCTCAACATGCTCTATCGTAATACATAACAAAGTACATAATAATAAAATCGCATGCAAGCACATACTATACCTGTAATAACTTAAAAACATGAATGCGTGCATGATCTTAAAACATTTCATCATACAATCATATCATAACATGTCATATAACATATAATATAAGTCATACCGTAACCTGAAAAGAAAACGTACGAGTCATATCAGTGAATGTGAGCAGCGTATGACTGATCAGTCGTAATAACCAACGTACGTGGCGGTGTGGTTCACCCGACATAAAATACTTTCTTAAACTCTTCCCAAGATAGGCTCTCCAGATACAGTCCAACCACTGCGTACTTCCACCAAAGAGCAGCGTCTCCCTTCAGCATGAAAATAGCACAACGGACCCTGTCGGCGTCCGCTAGACCCATGTAGTCATAGATAGTTTCCATGGATCGGATCCACTCCTCAGCAACAAGTGTATTAATGGTTCAGAAAACTCTTTCGATCCCTGCTTGCGGAACCTCTCTGCGACGTCCTCTTCATGCTATTTCTCGGGTCGCTCTGACTGACGCTCCAACAGCCTAGTAATCCCAGCTAGCATGTCCACGCTAGCTCGCTCGTACGGAGTCAACTGAGGTGGTGGGGGAGGAGGAGGAGGCGTAGCACCATCCTGAGGGGTCCTAGCACGTCGGGGAGGCATTGTTCTGATACACCAAAACCTTAAAACATAAACCTAAGTGCATGACTAAGCATCTATTTTTAAAATTCTAAGGCCAAAACTCATGCAAGGCTAAAACATGCAGCATACTAAAATAAACATAAATAATAAAATAATAAAACTAACAGACTGGTAGTGTGACTTCTGAGCTCCACGCAGCAGGCAAGTACCCCACCAGAACCACCGCTCATATACCAACTGAAACGAACCAGACTCTAGAATTTTTTTTTTAAAACATGTGCGGAAGCATAAACTTAAAGTATGGTTCGTTCCCTTCTACAACATTTCTAAATCATTTTCTCAAAACACTTTCAGCATAAATAAAGAAATAATTAAAAACGTTAAAAACATCCAATATCATAAAATCATCGAGTAAAAGAATATTGAAAGCCAACATGTTTAAAAACCAGTATCTAAAACTGTAACATGACAAAACTGAACCAAAAAGGCGGTCACGGGGTACTGCTGCAACAGGCGCTCAGAGGTCCTCACCGCCAGTCGGAACATACTCATCGACAGGATCATCAACTGCATCATTTAAACCTAGTGAGCCTAGAGGCTCAGCACGCTCTATCGTAATGCATAACAAAGTATAAACTACTAAAATCGCATGGAAGCACATACCTGTAATTAAATAACGTAAAAACATGAATGCGTGCATGATCTTAAAACATTTCATCATACAATCATATCATAACATGTCATATAACATATAAGGCCTGGCATATCGTAACCTGAAAAGAAAACATATGAGTCATAATGTGAGCAGCGGATGACTGATCAGTCGTAAAAACCAACGTCACCGCCCCAATAACACACGAGGATCCCTATATGTCACACATCCTGAAAACTGCCACTTCATCCCGCTGTTACGTGAGGATCCATAGGCCCTGAAATCCTGAAATCATTTTTAAAAACAGGGGATCCCGGGTTCGGCTACCCGGCTAACTCCCATCGTAGACTTTGCCACATCACTTCAATTCCTCGGATTTTTACTTAAAAAAACATGCCTGATAATATCATAAAATCTCATGATGCGTGAATTTCCTAAAGTCATGCAAATTTAAAACTTAGCCCGTTAATGTAAATTTAATTATTTCCTTGAAAACGTTTACGTACATAAAATACTACATATATAATTAAATATACACTTTCGGGCTTCTACATTTTTCTACTTCGGTCAAGGATTAATTTCGGGGCCTGGCTCGCTACTTTTAGACCAAACGTTGCTCTAAACTCGGCCGATGAAACCAATGTTCACCGCTTTTTCCCATTTTTGCCTAATTTCTTTAAATTTCGATTTCTTAAAAATCAAGACTAAAATGGGCTAATTAAAATCAATTTTGACTTCTAAAAATCAGTTTGGGACTTATAAAAATCAATTTTGACTTTTAAAAGCAATTTAAATCAATTTTTACCTCGAAATCCGATTTTTACCAAAAGACCGATTTTGACCAAATTAAATCCCAAAAATCGATTTTGACCTAATTAAAATCCATAACGCCCTAATTTTGACTAAAACCTGAAAATTAAACATAATTTAAATTATTTAAAAATGTTTGACTCAATTTTGACCTTCTGGCTATTTTCTTAAAATTGGACATATGACACATTAATTAAAATAACAGGTCCCTAAATAAAATAACTTGGAGCGATTTTAAAATATTTGACTCGAGACATGTTGAATCAAACCGATCCAACCAAACCAAACCATTTTGATCCAACCAGCCGGCCCAAACCTTTGCCCTACACACGCGTGAGCCGCCGCTCCCTCCATTGCGCGACGCCCACTTCCCGGCGTTCGTGCTCTCTGATCCGGCCACCATGGCCGGAGCCCCTCCGGTTGAACCACTCCTAGGTCCAGCTGGTTCCAACGGGACCAGCCATGGTCCAAACCATGGCTCACAGTGCGCGCGCGAAGGCCATGAAGATGGCTGCCCTCCCTGCGCGGTGCACCAGGTGCATTTCACGTGCAGCCATTGTTTCTGCTTGAACCAGCCCCTTTTCCAGTACCTAAAGGGCACCATAAAACCACTACTGAACACCCCAAAGCCCCTGGAACACTCCTGTACCGAAGCTTCAAAGATTTGGATCGAAAATCATGTTAGAAAATGGAGTGTATGCATGATCCGAAAATATACAGCAATGATCTCAAAAATTTGCATACATGACAGGCAATAAATCATTGAAAACGAGTCTAATACAGTTTAAATGGTGAGAAAGGAAGTTTATATCACATGCCTGGGTTGAAGAAGATGCGGATCTGCAAGGTACAGACGTTATAGAAGCGAGATCGGGGCGTAACCGGCTAAGGATCACCAAGCTCCTTCAAAGTCTGATTGGTTTTCGATAATCGTGTGCTTATGGGTGGAGAGGATGGCTGGTTGAAAGTATTGGAGGCTAGGTTTGTGTAATTTGTGTTTATGAAAATAATGAGAGTGCCTATAATGACCCCTATGGCTTTAATAATAAAATACCGGTTTACCCTTCTAATTAAACTAAAAGGTGCTTAAAAACTCATACTTGGGCTTTAATAGTTATAAAATTTCGAAATCTAGGCCTCCTTATAATTTAAAATGCCTTAAAACTCAATATATCAGCCCGTATAGGCGAAAAACGGGTTCCCCTCCAAAATAGTTATAAAAAATCCTAATTTCCAAAACTATTTGCTTAAAATAAAATAAATTCATTTTTAAAATCTCATAACTTAAAAAATCTCAATTGTCTTTATTCCGGTCGACCCTAATCTCGTCCACACGTCCGTAGCTCAAGCAGGCTGAAAAATAACACATGCATAACATGCAGCATAAAATCATAAATAAATCACATAATAAGGCATGTAATCATCTAAAAATATTTTCGCTCTAGTCATGTACTCATTTATACGTAGTCAGGAAATTCTAGGCGTTACAGAAAAGCTCAAAGCAGGAAAAAGAGTTATGCTGATAACAGACGCCGTGAATTGAGCTTCGAATCTAGAGATCATGTTTTCTTAAAGGTAGCACCGATGAATGGCGTAATGAGATTTGGGAAGAAGGGTAAGCTAATCCCAAGGTTCATTGGTCCATATGAGATTTTGGACAAAGTAGGAACGCTGGCTTATAGACTAGATTTACCCCCACATCTGTCCTTGGTGCATAATGTTTTTCATGTATCAGCTTTGAGGAAGTATGCTTCCAACCCGTCGCACGTTTTTAGCTATGAACCAATCCAACTTGCCCCAAATCTAAGCTATGAAGAAAGACCAGAGAGGATTCTTCTTAGAGAGAATAGGAAGTTAAGAAATTGTAGAATCCCAATGGATAAAGTTCAGTGGTCTAACCAAATCTGAGCGGGAAGCAACTTTGGAAACAGAAGAGGATATGCATAGTCTCTACCCAGAGCTGTTTGATAAGTAAATTTCGATGACAAAATTTCAATAAGGAGGGTAGAGTTATAGCGCCCCAAATCCATAGGACCACAAATTGTTTAGCCTTTCTATTCTCAGGGCTGCTTTGAGATTTCGAGCCTTCAGGTTTCAGTTCAAATCTGATTTCTTTCTTTTTCTTCCAGCTTAGAAGCAATTACCCATAATGTTCCGGAAGGATTTCGCCCCAAGCACAAATCCGAAATGGTCCAGATCTGAATTTCCTTTAAAAATAAAATGATTTCAGTTGGGATATCTGTTTTATTAAATTGATGTAGTAAGATTTTAAATTAAAATAGTAGTAAGGAGCTTTTAGCCAATCTTTTAAAGAGGACAAAGAGCTGGCATGGCCAACCATACCTACTCAAGTGTTTTCACCTACTACCCTATAATGCTCCCACATATAAGAAGGTTTACGTGAAATTCTGGATTCATTTTATATTGAAAGAAAACTTTTAGTTCTCTCAAATATTTAAGAAGCTCTCAGAGGTATGCTTGAGGAGATTTCCGGCCGAGGCCATCTGCTCGTTGCGACCTTCTTTTCAGGCAAGTAAATCTGATTCTTGCTGCATCTGGAAAATATATATATTGCTTCATTGTTTTCCGTGTATGCTTGCCTGTTGCATGTTCCAGTTCGAGTTTATGTTAGGTTATGGATTCACTGATTTTATGTTTTAGTTAAATTTTAGTAATCAGCTGTGTTTTCAAAAAGACCGAGTTGTACAGATTCCAGTTGAGATAAGCCAAGAAATGTTTCTCGTCGTTCCCATGAACTGCAGAAGTTCTAGACATTGAATCTAAACAGATAGGCACATTGGTTCGATCGGGATTTTGTTTCAATTGGATAAGCGAAACTAGTTTTTTAGGGGCTGTCTGAGTTGATGCAGTATTTTCGTGTTTCTAAGCCAAGTCTGCTTTCTACGCGTAAGCAGTATCTTAGACAAATCTGCTTGATGGGTTTCTCATAGCTGAGCGACCTTCCAGTCATATTACTGTTTCTCAGTCAGATCTGTTTTCTCAGCCATATCTGTTTTTCTACGTGAAATCTGTTTACGTAGAACCAGATCTGTTTCTCCTATTCGCAAGATATTTTCTTTAGCCAAAGCTGTTATTCACGCCTTTGATCTGTTTTCACACCTGAGATCTGTTATATAGTCAAAGTCGTCCCTATGCGCATGAGATCTGTTTTCCAACCCATCTGTTTGCACTCTCAAGTCGTTTCTCTTCAGAGATGGTCTTTACTATCATCAGCTCTTAGGCCAGCAGTACACTCAGTAATGTTTTTAAAGATAAAATGAGTTTCATAGCAGTGAGTCTACCAGTACTCAGTGATCGGTCTTTGATAAAAAGCAAAGTATAAAAGTTGTTTTAAAGTAAAGGAAGTAAAGTTTCAGTTTTAAGGACTTGTGGTATAGGAGGACCCGGTCAATCAGGAAGGGACCAAGATTACGGTATAACTGTAATCCCTTCATAGCAGAAGGGACCAAGATTATGGAAGTACTGTAATCCCTTCACCGAGGGTTACTGATTCAGATAACATGCTTCATGCGCAAGGACCACCAGAGAGCCTCTAGACCATAAGTCACTCAGTACAAATCAATTCAGATCTGATGTTCCGATCTATCTTATCAGTAGCGAGATTTCAGATTCAGATGTCTTCCTTTAATTTACGTATTACGATACAGTTATGCCTGCATTTTACATGATCCTTGTTATCCTTAGTTTTACTCGTTGAGCCCCTAGGCTCAATAGTTTTCCCGATTCAGGTGAGACAGCTCAAGGGCAGGCGGGTGGCGCAAGTTGAACCAGATTTGGGGGCCGCGTGTGTTTGTCAATGGCCAGCATTTTCACGTAGACTTAGCTGTTGTTGTTTTTGATCTTTTGTCAAACTGTATTAAGATCCATTACAACAATAGAGAATTAAAATAGAGTTCCAGTAGTTGTAATATCTTATTTTTTTTGTAATCAAAATCTGAAGTCTTATATTTCAAATCTGTTTCTACTGTTTACTTTTGACGCCATCTGCTTTATTTCAGTTTTGTGTAAGGAAATACAGCTTACTCTATTTCTAATTTAGTCCTTCTATTTCTTTCGATTTTTATTTACTTCAATTCCGTTGATTCCCATGGGTTTGGGCGTCACAGCGATAGTTGTATATTTAGACTTTGACCAAGTGTTAGTCATTTCACGACACTTAGATATTTTCTTTCACTTCGAGAGCCTGAGCCCTGTCGCAAAACCCTCGTTACTATTCATCGAACCTGAGCTGATACCCTGTCCAAGGTTGGTACCATTGGATTCCTCTCTTCAAACCATCTTTCCCCACCGATCTTGGAGCTGGTGGTTAGCCGAAAGAGCGTGCGCGACGATATTCAAAGCGTACGACTTTTCATGATTTTCGGCGGGTTGTTCTTCTGTTCCGGTAGAACTTCGAGTAAGTGCTAGTTTTCGTTCTTAGCTTCGATCAGAACCAGAAATCGTTTTTGGCGTGTAAGTTCGAGCTGGGTTTAGGTGGTAGCTCCACGCCCTGTTTCAGTCATATCTTTTCCCAAGATGATTTCGTGTAGTATGAGCATATTGTAGCTTGTGGTCGATTGAGCGTTTCTATCAATATTTATCCATGAGAGATGGGGAAGTAGAAGACGGTTGGCCAGAGCTGAGTGTTTCAATGCGGGAGCTGTATCGTGTTGGTGTTCTATTCTTCTTGCAAGTTGTGTGAGGTATTGTTGGTCAGTATTTGAGGTACGGATTGGAACTGGTAATTTACAGCTTTTTTAGAGTATGCGTATGTGCCCTGTGCTGTTTACGTGTTGTGTAATCTGATCTGTTTTCGCTGCTAGCGTTATATGTTGAGAATGACATGGCATAGAATGCATCCATATATCATATTGAGCCCTAATATCCTTAGAAAGCTGATGAATTACTTTTGCGATGAGTTTCTTCCTCATGGAGTGTTTTGTTGATGTTCATGCTCACTAGGGATAGCTGTGAGGACGCATCTGGTAGTTCTCGCCCCATCAATTGTTGTGGCCTAAATAGGTGGTGGCGGGTGGTCGTTGGATACTTTGTTATGCCGTCGTGGCTGGGCGGGTAGCTCTTGTCGCCCGTGATGATGAGCCACATCTATTTTCCATTGGGACCGCCTGGGTAGCGCCCGAACTCCCTATGATGTTGCCACATGTTGATGTTAACCGTTTCGTTCGGCTTCGGTTTGTTATCCAATGTTCTTGATATCGGACATGCATTTGTATAGCACATTGCATATATCATACATGCTTTGTATGCTGTTTTACTTTGTTCTCCGTAGTTTGATCGAGTGTCCATATATATATATATATATATATATATATATCATCGAGTCATTTATCGGGGGATGCCCCGTGTAGTGTTTTCAGTATTGATTTGATGTTGTAGCTTGTTGAGTTACATGTATTGTTTGTGGATCTTGTGACATGTTATGTATGGATTTTTGTTATAAAACCTTTATTGAATATCTGCGCATTTTTAAGTTGAAATTTCATTTCAGGCCGAAAAGGAAAATTTAACCCGCTTTTAAGATTTCGTATTATTTCGTTAAATGGTTGCTTATTACGTAATTGAGTGCACCGGGCCTGACATTGTGGTATCGCTTAAACTGGGATAAGCTCAATTTCTTTGCTAGTTCACTCGAGTATAGGCACAATATTTGTTTCGTTTGCATGTGCTTGACTACGTGCTTTACCTGCTTTTTTGTCTTATAGCCTTGATGTCTCATAGATGGAGCCTAAGAGAAGAGGTAGAGTAGGGAAACAAGTCGCAGAGAAGTCTGAGGCTCAGAATGGATAGGATGACATAGTTTAGCTGAGTGTCCCTTTGCGTAGGCGAGCTAGGCAGGTAGAGGATGAGGTAGATATTTTGGGTCCTGTGTGGATGAGATGGAGCTGGTGGTAGCCAGATTTCAGAGGATGAACCCTCAGACATTCTCGGGTGCTAAGGGAGGTGTCATTGCTGAGGGCTGATCGGAGCATATGGAAGGGCTGTTTGATAGAGTCAACTACGATGACGAGTGTAGACTGAGCTCGGCTACTTTTCAGTTGAGGGAGAACTCACAGAGATGGTGGAAGGGTGCTTCTCGAGCCATGAGAGAGATGGGTTTAGTGATCTTTTGGGAGTGTTTCTTTGCCACCTTTAGATAGGAGTATATCCCGGAGTCATACTTAATTTCCAAGGAGCGAGAGTTCAATAACTTGGTACAAGGCAATCTGAAGGTGGCGGAGTATGCCAGACAGTTTTCTTCTCTTCTTTCCTACGTCCCTCAAATTGCCAGTCAGGAAAGGATGAAGTGGTATAAGTTTCTGGATGGATTGAGACCGGATCTCTTTTACTTGGTGTTGGTGGGTTCCCCTACTACTTAATGCCGATGACATGAACAGGGAGATCAATATCGAGGAGGGTTTGCTGAACAGGCAACCTCAAGTTCAGCCACAGGCTACTCAAGGTTGTCATCCCATGCCTCAGGGGATGTACTCTTTTCAGCCTCAGATGTCTCAGCAGTCGAGTCGCCACAAGTTTAAGCCCAGAGGAAAGCAGTTCAAGAAGTGATCAAGTTCTAGTGTTCTAGCTCCGATGGTTCTAGCAATGGTAGTTCCAGGGCCGTGTTCTATGGCGAACGTAGAGTTAGACATCCAACGACGCAGTGTGTTGGGGTTCACTGAGGTTGTTATATCTGCGAGCAGTTCGTACACTTTGCTAGGATGTGTCCTTCGGCTGGGAGTCAGTGTACCGCTCCACCACCATAGGGTCAGACTAGTGGATCATCTCGAGGTCGGTCTTCTCCTATGCAACCACAGAGGTCAGGGGTATCACAGTCTATAGGGTCCTTTCAGCATCCTGTATTGTCACGATTCAGAGGGTCTTCTCAACCTCAATTCTCAGGACCACAGCAGGCTCAGGTGAATGCGATGACGAGGGTGAATGCTGAGGATGCACCCGGAGGAGTGATTTCAGGTACTTGTTATATTTTCCTGCACGAGTTTTATTTGACTCATGAGCATCACATTCATTCTTATCTGATGCATTCATATGTGAGTATGGTTTGGGTACTACTTCTTTGCATGGTTGTTTCAGACGCAACTCCTGCAGGTGCGAGCTTGTTTTCTCGAGATATTGTCCTGGAATGTTTGGTAAAGTTTGGTGAGAATGTGCTGATAGCCAACTTGATTAAGTTGGAAATGCGGGATATCGACTGTATACAGCCAGCATCGTCCATAATGATTCCATTGGGAGAGGAATTGCATACAGCCAGCATCGTCCAGAATCTTGAGGTGGTGTTGTAGGACTATACAGTATTTGCATATTTGATCGTATTACCGATGCCGGAGTTTGATATCATACTCTGGATGAACTGGTTGTCTATATACCAGGCAGTGGTTGACTTCCAGGAGAGGACTGTGCGGCTTAGATCCCCTGGAGGGGAGTCATTTGTTTTCATGACAGCACGATGCATGAGAAAGCCTCGACTCATATCATTCTTATAGGTGAGGAAGCTCGTTGATAGTGGTTGTCCATCATTCTTAGACAGCATTACTGCTACTACCTTACCGTAGTGCCCGTCACTGTCAGACGTGGATGTATTGCTGGAGTACATCGATGTTTTCTCCGAGGACATTGCTGGAGTTCCACAGGAGCGAGATGTGGAGTTTTCTATTGAGTTGCTGCCAGTGTTGTGCCAATATATAAGGCACCGTATCATCTTGCTTCTACCGAGATGAAATAATTGAAGAAGCAGATTCAAGAGATGCTAGGCAAGGGGTTCATTCACCCTAGTGTTTCCCCATGGGGTGCACCTGTGCTTTTTGTGAAGAAGAAGGATGGTATTATGTGACTCTGCATTGATTATAGAGAGTTGAACGCAGTGACTGTCAAGAATAAATGCCCATTGCCTCGAGTGGAGGATCTCTTTGATCAGTTTCGGGGAGCATCAATATTCTCCAAGATAGATCTTCACTCTGGATACCATCAAATGAAGTTGAGAGAATCAGATGTTCATAAGACAGCGTCCAGGACTTGCTATGGCCACTACGAGTTCTTGGTGATTCCCTACGGATTGACTAATGCGCCAGTGATCTTCATTGATCTCATGAACCGAGTATTTCAGCCGTAACCTTGATTAGTTTTTCATCGTCTTCATTGATGACATTCTCATTTATTCGAGGAGCAGGGTGTCAGGCCCTGTGCTAATCAACAAAGATTAGTAATACAATTAAGCACATAATTACGGAAGCATAAAAATAGGGCTTAAAAATTTTTCCAATGTTTGGGCCTGAACAATTAAAATCATCATTCAAAATATCCCTACTCAAAATAGGATTTAAATCAAAATCCAACAACCAGGCAACTCAAAAACCGATCCCCAAAAATACATAAAAACACAGGGCATCCCCTGGTTCAGTACATAAATAAATACACTGGGACTCTATCAAAATGGGGATCGACCAGCTAGCACGCCACTCTGTCCAGCCTGGTTACCTGATGAACCTGCAATGGGCAACACAGACCCAAGAAACACAAAACCAGAAAAGAATACGAGGTCAAACCTCAGTACGAAGAGCACTAGGTAAACAGCAAGTCATAAACATGCAGTATTCTAAGTCATGAATGCATGTGGGCTGTCAAAGAATCGATCATCTAGGCCAACAAGTCAGCTGGAAAATCAGGTGAGCCTCCATACCACGCACAGCCAATCAGCCGGTGTAAATCATCGGTCCGTGATATTCAGGTCTGGCCACTCAATTAATCATCACAGCTCGTGGTATTTAGACACGACGACTCAGTCGATCACCACTCAGAATAAATGCCCATTGCCTCGAGTGGAGGATCTCTTTGATCAGTTTCGGGGAGCATCAATATTCTCCAAGATAGATCTTCACTCTGGATACCATCAAATGAAGTTGAGAGAATCAGATGTTCATAAGACAGCGTCCAGGACTTGCTATGGCCACTACGAGTTCTTGGTGATGCCCTACGGATTGACTAATGCGCCAGTGATCTTCATTGATCTCATGAACCGAGTATTTCAGCCGTAACCTTGATTAGTTTTTCATCGTCTTCATTGATGACATTCTCATTTATTCGAGGAGCAGGGTGTCAGGCCCTGTGCTAATCAACAAAGATTAGTAATACAATTAAGCACATAATTGCGGAAGCATAAAAATAGGGCTTAAAAATATTTCCAATGTTTGGGCGTGAACAATTAAAATCGTCATTCAAAATATCCTACTCAAAATAGGATTTAAATCAAAATCCAACAACCAGGAAACTCAAAAACCGATCCCCAAAAATACATAAAAACACAGGGCATCCCCTGGTTCAGTACATAAATAAATACACTGGGACTCTATCAAAATGGGGATCGACCAGCTAGCACGCCACTCTGTCCAGCCTGGTTACCTGATGAACCTACAATGGGCAACACAGACCCAAGAAACACAAAACCAGAAAAGAATACGAGGTCAAACCTCAGTACGAAGAGCACTAAGTAAACAGCAAGTCATAAACATGCAGTATTCTAAGTCATGAATGCATGTGGGCTGTCAAAGAATCGATCATCTATGCCAACAAGTCAGCTGGAAAATCAGGTGAGCCTCCATACCACGCACAGCCAATCAGCCGGTGGAAATCATCGGTCCGTGATATTCAAGTCTGGCAACTCAATGAATCATCACAGCTTGGTGGTATTCAGACACGACGACTCAGTCGATCACCACTCAGATGATAGCATTGTGCCTTTCAGGCGCGACACATCTGCCGACCGGTCGCAATGTGGCTCAATCGGTAATCAATCAAATCTCAGGCTCAAAATGTATTCATGAATGCCATTAAATTCAAATATGATTTAAGCATGTATAATCCCCGTAAACAGAACACATAAATCAACCAGTGAGCCAAATCTGTTCACATAAAGCACAGAATTCACAGAACACAAATCATGCCTCAAAATACAAATACGCTTATGCCCAAGGCTGTTAACAGAAGCTCAATGCGTGCCTCAAATCTTAGTTCTACCTCAATAGATCTCACCATGGCACGGCAACCTCAGCCTGCTCAAGTCTGCTTCCTCACTGGTCTCTGTTGGTCCCTATTTTTCGAAGGAAACGATAGCAGGCGCTGTTGTTAAAAGACATTAGAAAATTTTGCGCGCTGCTTGGAGCTGCAATAGCTCAATGTTCTTGAACAATAAATAACAGAGCACAGGAGACAGATCTGGTAAGATTTAAAAATATGCGTAAAATACCAGAACTGAATCCTAATATTTTAAAACGATTCAAACAGATTTATGTGCAACATAAATATGTTCGAAACTGTGCAAGTGCTTGTGTGTTGTGTATGCGTGAAAGCTGAACGTGCAAGTGTGCTAACTGTAAACGTAAGCGCTGAAATATGCGAGTGCTGAAATCTGTTATGCAATGCGAGAATGCTAAAGTAAATATGCAGGTGCTGAAAGCTTTAAATAAATGGACCAGCTGGTTTGTTTCTGGAAGTTCGGACCTCAATGTCCTACATCTCCCCTTCTTCCACCTCGGAAGGCTCCACTACTAGAAGACTTTGATCTATACAACCCGTACAGACCCAATCCCGCAACCAGCAGCTGCGAGAACTCCTAGACTTCACAATGCACACCAGCCGCAACTGTGTGACTAACTACAAACACAGAGTTTAACGTCATCGTGCTTGGACGGGAACTGTGTTGGAAGGTTTTGAGATTCATTCACTAATACAATGTGAATGAATCTCTGTGTGTGAGATTTGATACAATGAGACGCTCAACTCTCTGTTTCTCACACACTAGGGAAATTGCTCTACACAAGCTAATTCTAGCTCCACTGTCAACTGCAATTAAGCTCTCTCTAGTATGATAGTTGACAGCTTCACTTCAGATTCATTTTCCCTCTGTTGTTGTCTTCTATTGATTTTGCTTTTCTGTGCAACAACAACTCTCACGACCTCAGCTCTACTTCTGAGTCGACAATCGTCAAGCTCATTCAATGGCGCTGCCTTAGTATATAAGCCTCTTTTTGAATTAAGTCCGTTGGACACAAAATATTCCCGTTCAAATATGTTCTGTAAAGTACCGACAGGGAATAGTCCTTGTGTCCTTTTCTTTTGCAGGCTTCTTGTCGTTTTCGCCATTTGAATTCGCAAAATCCTTCGACTGATTCTTAGCGCGAAGGCAAAACGCTGTCGTACCAACTTATTCGAACGACATCGTTTTGCTATCGCCAACTCCAAACACCAACTGCTGGTTGTACTGCGACTGGATACTTCTTGTACGACGTCGCTTCATATCTTGTGCTTCTCTTCACAACTGCTGATAGCTTTAGCTTCCTGCTGAATGCACTGCTGGTTGTGATGTCACTGCTGATGTCATCATATGCTTAGCGCTCCAGCTGAACTTTCTTCATCTGCTGATTGTGATGACATCACTGCTGATGTCATCATCGCTGATTCCAGATCTTGCGCTTCTTCTCAACTGCTGATTGTGATGACGTCGTCCTTGCTGCTCATTGCTTCCTCCAGAATGTATGCTGACGTCATCACTGCTGATACTCGATTTCTTTTCGCTTCAATCCAACAGCTGATTTCTTCTACTTCTGAACACTGTAGCTTACTGCTGAATTGTTCTTCTTCGACATTTATTCCAGCAGACTCCACAGTTCCTGTTCCAGCTGATTCTCTTATTGGTGTTCCTGCTGGTTCACCTTCTCTTTAGCGCTTGCAGCTGGTTCTTATCGTTCCAGCTGATTCACTAAGCTCCAGCTGGTTCAACTTGGCCTCCGCCTGATTTCGAACACCTGACTTAACTTTGGACGTCTCCATTTCTAATCCAGCTGCCGATAACAATGAAGAACTAAACCAGCTGCTGAACTTAATCTTTAGAACCATCGACTGGACAGATTACTGCTACTGCTGATCTTCTTCGTTCCTAAAATCTGTACACTTAAGTAGAATTGTTAGAAACACAATAACAGGTTTTGTGTAATTCAAAACTTAATCAGGATCTGTCAAAACAGATCCATCAGTCTCGACAACCACAGCAGGAATTGCCTGGGATCTCAAATCTGTCAAGGCATCTCATAACTTAGCTCAATCCTGAACTCCTATAGCTCACTGCCTACGGTCAAAAACTCAAATATGGTTCGACCACTAAGCAAAGGTTCTAATCAGCTTAAACTAAGTTTAAACGGTAAGGAATCACTTACCCAGAAGCTCAGAAGAACTAAAGAACTCTCGGGTTCAATGTTGCTAAATCTTCGAACATCGCAAATCATTCGCTCTCCTTCTACACGTCGACTCAGGTCTCCTAACTGGTAACAATCGAAAGAGCTAAGGGAGACGAGTTCAGCGCCACCCACCTTGCTCCAAACAACGACGGAAATCGACGACAAATCGGAGAAATAGTGCTCGGTGAACAGTAAGGGTTTCGAGGTTATCGGGGAAGACGACAGGGAAATATCGGGTTCGAAAATACGCTAAGTGTTGGGCAACACTTATATTTAAATCCCTGGGTCAAATTCTACATGGAAGTCAACACTGACATATACAGATCTCAGCATCAGATCCCAGCGCTAAGGCACAAGTCCTCAAATCTGTTTCCAGCGCTCACTCAAATCTTAGTTCTCAACGCTACGCGCACAACTAATCAAAACGGCGTCGTACTGGCTCACAGCTCAAGCCGATCCCAGCGCTCATAGCTACTCACGCTCACTCGGATCTGAATAACGCTAACAACATCGGTCAACCCAGCAACGTTGACTAACACATATCCTCTCCTCGCTAACTCTCGAGATCCACGCACACCCGCTAATAGATTTCTCTGATAATGCGAAACAACATCGCATCACTACCCGCGTCAATTCTGAATACACGAATCTGCTCTCTCAGATCTGAACCACCAGTATACCTCAAATCTGATTACTTACTAGAATCAGATCCCGATGGAAAAACTCTCCAAAGCAACTCCAAATTCAACGCAGATTCACACGATAGCAACCAACAACTCAAAGCTGAACGGCTCTTTGTCAAATCTGAAATATCACCAACCAGATTTGACCAAAATCCTCAAGTCCGAAATTCGATAATCACATCTACCGTGACTAATCCTTAACCAAATTTTATTAATCACAAATTATCGAATCTCAATCCTCACACATGGAGGAGCACAGCTGGCATCTGTCGACAGTTTTAGGAGTTCTGACAGAGCGGAAGTTATATGTGAAATTCAACAAGTGTGATTCTGTTTGGAGAGAGTGACCTTCCTTGGCACATTATTTCTAACAGAGGAGTGGAAGTCGATACATCCAAGTTGGAGGCAGTTCCAAAGAATGACTCTAAGATCCGCAATTTTCTTGGATTGTGTAACACCCGAAAATTTTTATACCTAAATCACATGCCTTAATATTTTATTTTTACTTGTAGTACTAAATTTATTTCATAATTTTTTTTGTTACCATTGAAAAAATTACCGATATTCTCTTTTAGAAAATTTTCCTAGATGTTTCGAGACCGTGAAGGTGGAGGCGGGAACACCGAGGTCTATTTTTATAAAAATTATTTCTTGAGATCACACCATATGCCCTAGAAAGTTTTATAATGGTAATTTTTAAGTCTATTTATTCTTTTAAATATTTCAAAGTTTGAAAATTATTCGAGTTTAGGGAATTTATCCTTTTAACTAATTTTAAAGAAAGTAGCACTTTTATTAGTAAATGGCAACTTTTATACACCTTAAATTTTACAAATAAAATCAAGCATTCCATTCTAATTTATCCCTTAATTTTTGAAAATATTGATGTAGGAAAAGGAGGAATTTTATTTATTTTATGGTACTTTTATTATACATGAAAAAACTACTTTCCTCCAATATTTTAACAACTTTTAAAACACATTTTTCCTACCATTTTCTATTTGATTTTCATGCCCCCCCCCCTCCCCATCACACAAACATCATTCATTTCAAAAAAAAAAAGAGAGCAAACCACCCTCCCCTTGGCCGCCACTCTCCCCCTCTCCATTCCCCCATTGATTCTCAAGCCTTTTCAAAGTAATTTCAAAAGAAAATCCTGGTGTTCTCCCTCCCTTTGAAGGCTAGAAATAATTGATGTACGTTCTCCAAGAGAAGGCATGTACAAAGTTATCTTTTAATGCACCTTTCAAGCATATTATTCGAGATTTTGGATCTCTTAATTTTAATGTTTTGAAATCATAACTGAAGAATTTATGATTTTTTGTTGGTTTTGACATGGCTGCCTAGGTTCGAGATGAGTCATAGGTCGTGAGTTTTGAGTGAAGGCCGAAGGGGACCTAGGGATTGGAAGTGTGTATCGGTTGAGGGCTAGGCTTGGTCGTGTATGGCTTGGTCTAGGGTGAGAATCAGGGCCTGTTGTGGTCATGGGAGGGGCAGGGATCAGAAGTATCTCGAATTCTTCAAGCCATGGATAGATCTATGCATAGGATGTATGAATGTGTGAGTTTGGTGGCTAGGGTTGTGTCTTGTGGTCCATGGTTCAGTCTAGGTTGGCTAGGATTGAATCCAGGGGTCACTAAGAGGGTGGGTGAGGTTCTTTTCATGTCCTTGGTTCTGGAAAATTAGTCGGGTTTGAGGGTTGTTCCTTGCCTATGCCGGTTTGCTATCTGTGCACGGATAGTGGACTTGCAGACGTCAGTTTCGCCACTTCTGGCATTATTTTTTGTATGGTTGACTCCGATAGTTATCCCATCTAGTTAGGATCACGTAGGTCCAAACAAGGAGTTGATTTGGTTAAGAAGTGAATTTTTTATGATTTTTACGGTTTAGTCGCTCAACCTGCATCTCGTGGGTGGGAAAATATCCATGTCTGGATTCTGGTCCTAGGGGCATCCTACTGTCATAAAATGTTTAAAATGATGATTTTAAGTTCATTTTATGATGTTTTAGCAATTTTTATGAATTATGAAGTTTTATGAAAATTTTGAAGAAAAGAAAAGTTGTTACTTTTGAGGCATGAAATTGATATTGAGGCATGAGGTATGAGGACGTATTTGAGGCATAATGATGAGAAAATGATGAAACTGTTTTGAATGATGGGACTTGGCTGTGGTTAACTATTACGAGATGTGGGATCGATAGATGTCTCGGGAGCCACGTCAAATTACGAGATATGGGATCGAGAGACGTCTCAGGAGACATGACAAACTACAAGGTATGGGGTCGAGAGACGTTTCGGGAGCCATACCAAACTTGACGTGTATGAAAACCAGATAAGCACTGGGGAGCCATACCAAAATGATGTGTATAGAAACCAGACAAGCACTGGAGAGCTATACCAAATCTAGTACCATGGTACCTATTAGCTTGATCAAGCGACATGAGGTTGAGGGACCACAGTCGAGAAACGGAGTTCACCAGAAAATAATTTTATTTCCTATGCATGAATTTAAGGAAAATGATTTGATATGATATTTTTCTTATGCATTTAAAGTTGAGAAAATTATTTGAGTACAATTATTTTAATGCATGTGCATGTATTACTTAGTACATGCTATCCTCCACTTTGTACTTGTTGAGTCCCTAGGATCACTACGTTTGATTGGTGAAGATGATACAGAGGCTAAGATCGGCGGCAAGACCCTTGAGTGACCGACAGTCCAGCGAGGCACTCGGCCCAACGACCTCGCGTTTTTCTCAAATAGTTTGAAGAATTATTTTACTAATTCTTGAGTTTGAAATACATTACTCGGTGAAAAGATGTTTTTTTAAGTATGCTTTTTGATTGAGTTGGTGAATTACATGATCGTTGGAAATTTTGAATCTTCAAATATTATTTACAACAGATATTAGTATGATTTGAATATTTAGAAATTTTACATGAACGTATTTCATATAAAAGTTTACTAGGTTAATAATTATACAAAAAAAAATATTTCCACATTTATTTTATTAGAAAATAAGAGTGAGGACGTTTCAAGTTGGTATCGGAGCAAGGTCTTGGTATGGGTTGTGTCTACACCTGACTGCGGGAAAACTCAAGGAGTCGCGCCTCGAAGTCTGTAAGTCTTAGTATTTGAATGCTTTAGATATTAGTTTCTTTTATTATTATTTGATGTTTATTACTTCGAGGTATTGATGTGTTTATATTATGAGACTTGATATTTGTATTATTTATTTTATATGAGGCATGTCGAGATTAAGTAGTTAAATTTTGACGCATCCCCGGATGCCTCACAGACGTCAAGTGACTCCACCACCGCTGAGTTCTAGTGAGCAAGTTTTGGCAGGACTTGCTCGACTTCTTGGTTAGAATGCCGGCACTTCACAAGCAGGAAGAACGAAAATGGCGTATGAGAAGTTCCGATAGATGGGGCCCTCTGAGTTCTCGGGCTCCACTGAGCCATTCGTTGCTGAGGAATGGGTTAGATCCTTAGAGAATATATTTTGCTACATGGCTGGAGGAGCTTCTAGGGTTAGTTGCGCCATATTCCAGCTGAAGGAGGATGCTGCTCTTTGGTGGGAAGGAGCAGAGAAGACGATTGATATGGAGACCTTGGATTGGGCTGGATTTAAGAAGTTGTTCTACGACAAGTACTTCACCCCTGACGTACAGGCCAAGCTGAAGAGGGATTTCAGGAATCTCCGACAGGGAGACTTATCAGTTGCTGAGTATGTAAAGAGATTTGACATGGCCAGCAGGCTGTGTGACCTGTGACACAGTTGGAGAGGCCTACGTGCCAGAATTGCGATCGTCAGCACGCAGGAAAATGCTTGCTTGGAGCTGGAGTTGCTACAAGCACAAGAAGTCGGGCCATCTATCTTTTGAGTGCCCGCAGCTGAGACAGCCTGTGATAGGGAGAGCTTATGCGATGCAGACGGAGGAGGCCGATCCAGACTCTACTCTGATCACAGGTAGGGTATGTATTTTAGGAATAGCCACCAGAGCCTTAGTTGATTCAGGAGCGACGCACTCCTTAATTTCGGAGAAGTTTGTACGTAGGATGGACATTGCTCAGGAGGGGTTGTCGGAGAAATTACTAGTGACAATCCCATCGGGAGAGGAGTTGCGTACAGCCAGCATCGTCAGGAACCTCGAGATGGTGCTGCAGGACTGTACAGTATTCAAAGACTTGATTGTTTTCCCGATTCCAGAGTTTGACATCATTCTCGGGATGGACTGCATGTCTGGTTACCAGGAAATAATTGACTTCTAGGACAGGACAGTGCAACTTAGATCCCATAGAGGGGAGTCATTTGTTTTCCGACCAGTTCGATGCACGAGGAAGCCTCGACTCATATCGTTCTTACAGGCAATGAAACTCATTGAGAATGGATGCTCGTCATTCTTAGCCAGCATTACAGCGACTATCGTGTCGGAGGGCTCGTCGCTGTCAGACATGGATGTAGTGCGAGACTACGCAGACGTTTTCCTCGAGGACATAGAAGGAGTTCCACCGGAGTGAGAGTGGAATTTACGATTGAGCTACTGCCAGGAACTGTGCCGACCTCTAAGGCACCGTATCGTCTTACTCTTACCGAGATGAAAGAGTTGAAGGAGCAGATTCAAGAGCTATTGGACAAGTGATTTATTCACCCTAGTGTTTCTGCATGGGGCGTGCCTGTGCTTTTTATGAAGAAGAAGGATTGTAGTATGTGACTCTGCATTGATTACAGAGAGCTAAACATAGTGACTGTCTAGAATAAGTACCCATTGACTCTAGTGGAGGATCTCTTTGATCAGTTGTAGGGAGCTTCGATATTATCCAAGATAGTTCTTCGCTCTGGCTACCATCAGCTGAAGGAGAGAGAATAGAATGTGCGTAAGACGGCTTCAGGACTCACTATGGCAACTATGAGTTCTTAGTGATGCCTTTTGGATTAACTAATGTGCCAGCAGTCTTCATGGAGCTCATGAACCGAGTGTTTCAGTCGTACTTGGATCAGTTTTCCATCGTCTTCATTGATGACATCCTCATCTATTCGAGGAGCAGGGAGGAGCACGGTCAGCACCTACGGATAGCTTTAGGAGTGCTGAGATATAGGAAGATGCATGCAAAGTTCAGCAAGTGCGAATTCTGGTTGGAGAGAGTGACGTTCCTAGGTCACATCATATTAGTCGAGGAGTAGAGGTTGATCCTTCCAAGGTAGAGGCAGTTAAGGAGTGGTCTGTGCCAAAGAATGCCTCTGAAATATGCAGCTTTCTTGGACTAGCAGGTTATTACCGGAAGTTTATCAAGGACATTTCCTCCATCACAGTGCCTTTGACTGTACTGACGAAGAAGAATTCTAAGTACGTATGGAGCCCAGAATGCCAGTGCAGCTTTGACACATTGAAGCAAGCTCTCATAACAGTGCCTGCATTAGCTATGCCGTCAGGGCAAGAAGATTTCGTGATCTATACTGATGCATCTAAGATAGGACTTGGCACAGTGCTGATGCAAGATAACATGGTTATAGCTTACGCCTCTAGATAGCTTAAAGTGCATGAGATGAACTACCCGACGCATGATCTGGAGATAACAGCGGTAGTTTTTGCACTCAAGATTTAGAGGCACTATCGGCATGGAGAGAAGTGCAAAATCTTCACCGACCACAAGAGCCTGAAGTATTTCTTGACGCAAAAGGAGCTGAACATGAGGCAGAGGGGATGGTTAGAGCTGGTAAAATATTACGACTATGAGATCAGCTACCATCCAGAAAAATTCCAATGTCGTAGCTGATGCGTTGAACAAAAATAACGCAGTTGCGGCTCATCTGTCAGTCATAGAGCCATTATAGCGAGAGGTTCAGAGTTTTGGACTAGAGGTCTATACTGCAGGGAGAGCTCCTAAATTGAATTCGATTACCATACAGCCTACGCTGCTCGACCGTATTCGCGATAGTCAAGCTGGTGATGAGCAGCTACATAAGTGGAAGCTAAGGGTGAGGAGGAAGGCAGTGGACTATACACCATGGACAACGGGATAGTGAGATTTAAAGGTCGATTGTGGGTTCCTTCGGGTGATGCATTGCGAGACCTGATTATGGCGGAGGCTCATGAGTCACCTTACTCAGTCCACCCAGGGATCATGAAGATGTACAAGGACCTACAACAGTTGTATTGGTGGCCGGGCATGAAGCGTGACATCAACAGTTTTGTGTCCGAGTGTTTAACTTGCCAACATGTTAAGGCTGAGCATCCAAGACCAGCTGGGTTACTGAAGCCATTCCCTATCCCTGAGTGGAAGTGGGAGAACATCTTGATGGATTTTATCGTGGAATTGTCGAGAACAACAAGAGGCTCGAACTCTATTTGGGTGATTGTGGATCGACTCACAAAATCAGCGGATTCCTACTGATGAGGGCCACATTCTCTATGACGCGGTATGCTGAATTGTACATCCGAGAGATTGTCAGACTGCATGAGATCCCAGTCTCTATTGTATCGGACAGAGATACTAGGTTCACATCAGCGTTTTGGAGGAGTCTTCATGATTCTCTGGGGACGAAGTTACATTTCAACACGGCATTTCACCCCCAGACCAATGGGCAAACAGAGAGGGTGAATCAGACTTTAGAGGATTTGCTGCGTGCTTATGCCATTGACTTTAAGGGAAGTTGGGAAACCAAGCTACCTCTAGTAGAGTTCACCTAAAACAACAGCTTCCAGGCTTCCATCGGTATGGCACCTTATGAGGCACTCTATGGGAGGAGGTGCAGATCACACCTACATTGGGATGAGGTAGTCGAGCGAACGGAGTTAGGGCCTGAGATAGTCCAGAAAACAGTAGAGATAATGATGAGGATCAGAGAGAGGATAAGGATGCCCAGAGTCGACAGAAGAGCTATGACGACTCGAGGAGGAAAGACCTGGAGTTTGCAGCGGGAGATCATGTTTTCGTGAAGGTCGCTCCGATGAAGGGTGTTATGAGATTCGGGAAGAAGGGTAAGCTAGCACCACGTTACATAGGGCCTTTCAAGATCCTCGACAGAGTGGGGACCTTAGCCTCCGAGCTTAGCGTCTGTGCACAACGTCTTCCACATCTCCATGCTTAGGAAATATGTGTCGAACCCCCTCGCATGTGCTGAGTGTCGAGCTACTTCAGCTATCGCCATAATTGACTTTCGAGAAGAGAGCTACTCGGATCTTAGGCAGACAGGAACGGAAGCTACGCAACCAGACCATACCCATGGTCAAGGTGAAGTTTTTGAACCATTCCGAGGAGGAAGCTATGTGGGAGATAGAAGCTGATATCAAGGAGCGCTACGCGGAGCTCTTCGGTAAGTTTTCGAATTTCGAGGACGAAATTCTTGTTTGGGGGAGAGTATTGTAACACCCGAAAATTTTTCTACCTAGCCTTAGTATTTTAATTTTACTTGTAGTACTAAATTTATTTCATGATTTTTTTTGTTACCATTTCATTTGAAAAAATTACCGATATTCTCTTTTAGAAAATTTTCCTAGATGTTTTGAGACCGTGAAGGTGGAGATTGGAACACCGAGGTAAAGTCGATTTTTATAAAAATTAATTCTTGAGATCACACCATATGCCCTAGAAAGTTTTATAAGGATAATTTTAAAGTCTATTTATTCTTTTAAATATTTCATAGTTTTGAAAATTATTCGAGGTTATGGAGTTTATCCCTTTAACTAGTTTTAAAGCAAGTAGCACTTTTATTAGTAAATGAAAACTTTTATACATCTTTAATTTTACAAATAAAATCAAGCATTCCATTCCAATTTATCCCCTAATTTTTGAAAATATTGATGTAGGAAAAGGAGGAATTTTATTTATTTTGTGGCACTTTTATTATGCATGAAATAACAACTTTCCTTCAACATTAAACTTTTAAAACACATTTTCCCTCCCATTTTCTATTAGATTTTCGTGCCCCCCTTATCACACAAACATCATTCATTTCAAACAAAAAAGAGAGAGCAAACCCTAACAATCCCCTTGGCCACCACCCTCCCCCTCTCCATTCTACATTGATTCTCAAGCCTTTTCAAAGTAATTTCAGAAGAAAATCCTGGTGTTTTCCCTCCCCTCCAAGGCTTGAAATAATTGTTGGCAAGTACAAAGTTATCTTTTAATGCACCTTTCAAGCATATTATTCGATGGATGTTTGGATCTCTTAATTTTTAATGTTTTGAAATCATAACTGACGAATTTTTTGATGTTTTTTTTTCTGTTTTCTCATGACATGGCTTTCTAGGTTCGAGAGGAATCATAGGTTGTGAGTTTTGAGTGAAGGTTGAAGGTTGAAGGGGATCTAGGGATTGGAAATGTGGTTCGGCTGAAGGCTAACCTGGTCGTGTATGGTGGTCTATGGTGAGAACCAGGGTCTGTTGTGGTCATGGAAGGGGCAGGGATCGGAAGTGGCTCGAATTCTTCAAGCCATGGATAGATCTATGCATAGGATGGATGAATGTGTGAGTTTGGTGGCTAGGGTTGTGTCTTGTGGTCCATGGTTCAGTCTAGGTTGGTTAGTATTGAATCCAGGGGTCACTAAGAGGCTGAGTGAGGGTCTAGTCATGTCCTTGGTTAGAGAAAAGTGGTCGGTGTCAGGCCAGGTGCGCTAATACGATAATTAGTCACAAATATGCGGAAGCATCATAAAAATATGGCAAAAATTTTCGAATATGGGCCTGATCCAATATCATTCGAAATACTTTCATACTCAAAATAAGAGTTTAACTCAAAACTCAAAAAACAACAGTCAATATCATAACACACGATCCCCAACATAAATAAAGGCACAGGACAACCCCTGTGATAGGATCAATATGGCTCGAAAAATAGGCCTAGGAGTTCAGAAGGGGGGGGGTTGAATGAACTCCTTGGTATTTTAAATATTTTCGAAACCTTTAAAACGATTTTTACAAGCACCCGATTAACTTAAATCCGAGTTACCAGATTTAAGGTATCTCAGTCTTAAATCAGATTTCTCAACTAACAAATATTGTGCGGAAATAAGTTGATTAATCTGTGAACAGTGAAAGCTTAAATAAATGCGATAAGTAAAAGTTCAGGGTCAAGGATTTGTTTATGGAAGTTCGGATACCAATATCCTACGTCTCCCCTTCTTCCTTTTCAGGAAGGTTCCACTAGAATATTTGATGTTTACAGCCTCTGTAACCACCCAGTCACCGAGCCTCGCTCTAGGTGAACTCCTAGCAACTCCAATCAACAATCAAGCAGATGCAACTGCTGAATACAACACTTAGTATTTTTATCAAACGGCTTTGTGTGGCACGTTTGTTACAGACTCAACAATGAATATAACAATGGAATACAAGTTTAATGAGTGCTGTAAATCTCGAAGGTAATATCTGTGAAAGCTTGTACAGTGAAGTGTTCTTCGAGATTAGAATACTGGACTTAGAACAATTTTGCGATGAAAGCGTCCAGTGAATGTATGAGCTTTTTCGTTAATGATAGCGTCTATGCAATAAGCTCAAGCACAATGGAGACTAAGAATGGCATAGAATCAGAGAGAGCGAGTAAGCGAGTAAGCGAGAGAGTCTTCAATTCAAAATCCAGCTATTTATACCCTTTGCTCTCAACAGTCATTAGAATATTGCCAAGGAAACAAAATCCCTTTGAATATCTGTCCATTGCATATCCTGCTCCACTCGAGATAAATTGCTCTTCGTCAGAGCCAAATTGTCGTTATACCATATTTGTGCAAACACCGTATAACGTCCTCTGTACTGTGTACTATTTACCCAAAATAGTACTGACAGTGTCTCTTTAATTCCAGGCAATTGTACGATTCAATCTTCACCATTGATTCTTTCCAATTTGAATATATGATCGCTTTTGAATCTGCGTGTTGATTGCGCCTGAATTCGTTAATACAGTTCTTTATTTCCTAAAGAAGACGACCATTTCATCGCTGAGTAGCTGTCACGGCTGAATATGCCAAAAGCTGAATGTAATAATAGCTGAAATATTCCAACAGCTGAAATACTAGCTCCTACTGAAAAATATAATGTTCCAAGTCTGAACACTACTGATAATCTCAAGTCTGATTGCCATTGATAGCATTGTAACCACTTCTGAAAATACTGTTCCCGAAATCTGAACTGTTCCAAGAAACCAAATTTGTCTCAAAACATCGACCTGTCAACAAAGAATGACGTCACATCTTCTGAACTTTAATACACTGTAATGACGTCACTACTTCTGATTCAATCCGTTATGTGATAGTCGACCCAACATCTGAATCAAGCGTAACTGTAAATGACTACAACTTACTGACTGTCCAGATGTTACTTAGAATACAGTATTTGTCGTATTTTTGTTATCACAAAAACTAATAAATTTTACCTTAACAATTTCCCCCTTTTGGTGATGACAAAACTTAGCAGCCTTATGACTTATATAGATGGGCAAAAATAAATTGCGCAAAGTCTGCTGAAATATTTATATAACTCATAACTGAACGATGTACAAAAAATTTGTACAGGACCTGAAAGAAAATCTAAAACCGATTCTTCCCATATAACCACCATTCAGCGTTCTTTTTATACGGTCCACCAGTACCACTGCTACCAGATCCCTTTTTCGTTGAAGAGCCCTTTCTATCATCTCTTCGGCCACTTCCACCAGAACCACCTCCACCACCTCCTCTGCTTGCATTACCCCCACTGGGTCTATTTATATCATCAGGAGGTGGTTGAGGTCGGCGGCTGCTACTCTCTTCCCCATTTTTGTCATTACCACGATTAATATAGGCAACAAGTTCACCCAACTGAGAGGAAAGATTGTTATAATTTTCCTGTGCCTGTGCACGGAAATCCAGTTTTTCGCTTCGAAGAGTAGCAAGCCTTTCATCCATATTTTTTATGATAGCCTTTTGTTCTTTAGCCTCTTTGTTAGCATCCGCTTGGTCTGTCGTTAAAATGGCAGTTTGAGTACGAACAGCTTTTAGGCCAAGCGAGAGGACATTTGTGTCATTATGAGCTTCCTGACGTATGCCTGTGATCAAACGGGTTAAATGCTTGATTCTGCTGATAAAAAGCGTCAAGAATTGTCTTCTCAAGCTGTTTGATTTTGTCAAGAACCTCATTATGAGAATCATCCAATCTCCTAGATTCCTTCGATTGAAGAGAGATAATGCGAGACATAGAAGTCTGTAGATCATTAAAAGAATCTGAAACAGCAGGTGGTAAGGAAAACTAAGCAGCAACAGGGATAGAACCAACAGCAGTTGTAGTGCCCTGAAGAATTTCATCTCTGAAATGCATAGAGGAAGCAGACGTTGAACTCTGATGTGGAGAGGAAGGAACAAAATCTGTAGGATCTGAATCGATGATCTGTATACGGTAAGAAACATTATCAACAACTCTTCTCGGAATGCTGAAAACTCCCAAAACTGGTCCTACTGGGACGATATCTGTACAAACATTAAAACTTCCAACTGGTTTCAAACACCCAAACATAGAATACCGCAAAATTTTTGTGCATACCCTGTACCAAGCCAAGGTGTTAACAAGAAGAGTAGAAGCACTCAACACTGAACTGGCGGAAAGAAGAGGCAAATCGGTGCTAGAGATTCTAAAGAAAACCGATGGGGCAACTGTACCAAAGGTTGAGAAACAGGGGTCTCATCTTCGTGTACCCATCGGTCATAACCATCTTCCACCACCCAAACATCTCCAATACGTCTCAAAAGACGAATCCAACAGGTCTAAATAATGATTTTGTGGTTCCTAGGGATGTAAAAACCGCGATCAAAAGTACTTTCAAATAACATTGAACAGCACGGCCTTGTCCATTGTAGCTCGAGTGCCTGTTTCTGCATCAGCAAATGTTTGATAGCAGTGCTATGAGCGACTGAAAGTAGATCTATAATCTGAAGCGCCATAACTGACCAAGGTTGTCCTGGACTGAAATTTTCTCTATGGGATTCCAAAAACTTCCGAAGCAACATTTCCCTATACTTTGTGAGTATATACACTTTTCTCTGGAAACTTGCACAGAGTCTGTCTCTACCCAAGTTAAAACATTTTCTTCTTTGGCAGCAATGTCTTTGTTAAGAGATTGCAAAACTGCTAACCGTCGAAGACTAAAAGAATGATAGAATGCAGAAACTTCATCAATTATGTTTTCCCTTAACTGTATAAGGAACTCATATCCCAAAAAATTAAATCAACCATCTCACGGGCCGGGTGCCCTTTGACTATGCTAGCCTTGACAAGGGGCGCCTTCCCCTTATCGGTGAGAGCAATCTTAGGGATACTTGCCTTGTATAAGTCTCCATTTGCAACTCCTGGGATTGAAATCCTAAGTCCAAACTTTATTTTGGTGGGTTCGGCAGCAAGAAGTGATGGAAGCATCATATCTCCATGGATCCTCTTCAGTAAGTCATCGATTGACATTTTCTCTTCATCGGATGAGAGCTGTTCCACATCTGTCACGGGTGCTAAAACAATCTCCTTTGCTGTTGTATCAGCTGGGTTTTCAGTAACCGCAACTAATATATTATCAGGTTGTGTGACCGTAGGGTCTTTCAAAACTGTTCCCATTTCTGTTCCCTTAGCAGCCTCTGGTTCCACAAAAGTCTTCACCCGCTGCGTCTCAACACTTGTTTCAAAAGCAACTGTTTCCAGTTCTTCATCTGTGTCCATGCGAGTAGTCTCGGCAACCACTTGTTCAATGATGGTGTCGACATCATCAGCAGATGTCGGATCAACAGTTTGGATAGGTTCAGCATCGAGTGCTACTGAGACTAGCTCCAGCTTTTCTTTTGAAGGAGCTGCTTTCCCCTTCAATGTTCGCTTCTTTTTAACAATCTGCTCATCAATATCAGCAGCTGACCTCTTCTTGGAAACAGCCCTTTTTACGGGTGTTTTCTTCACCCTAGATTTTCCTGCCAAGCCCTCCACATTGTCAATAGCAATCTTGTCGTTAATGGCAATATATCTCCCAACTGTTTTGGCAGTCAAAAGTTTTAGAGGAGGGAACTCCACGGGGTCTCCCAACTCCAAGTCTGGTATATTATTCAACAAAATACAGATATGGACAGTGTAACCTCTGGCTTGCCTCGTCTCTGTAGTCACCATATCCTTGAAAATTTTAAAGAGCAATCTTCCCCAATTTACAGACTCACCTCCAAAAATAGCAGTCATCAAAAGAAATCGTTCATGAGTCACGGCATCAAAGGAACCCGCTTTCACAGTAATCGATTTTGCCACGATATCACTAAGAAGCCTGTACTCAATCTTCAATTCCCGCTTCTTGCAGGAAGTTGTAAGCTGCTCACCTGTAAGTGAAAACTCAGTTCTAGCATCAAAAATCAAGTCCTTCGGTACCTCACTGATGTCTATTAATCCTTCCACCGGCAGCTGAAAAGTTCGGGCAAAAACTTCCTCAGATATCTCCACCATCTTCCCTTGAACTGTACTAACAACTTTATCATCTCTTACGGAGGCGTTTTCATAAAACTCGATCAGAGAAGTTTCAGAAATCTCAAACATACAGCCCAGAAATCCATTCAAACCAGATTCCACAAGGGCTTCAAACATAGCTACCATTTCTGAATTGTCCATGGCAAGGACAGAGGCGAAGTGAACCTGGTTGGTGTTGCTAACAAGTGAAGATGCCATTGCTGATAGAGTAACGAACGAGAGAGTGCCTGAAATAAGAATAATCTGCGAACAGAACACACAGAGAGCAAAAATTCAAGAATACTAGAGAGTAGTGTTGCAAGGTAAGTGAAAATGAGAAAGAAAACGCCGTAAATAACCATGGAATGTTAAACGGTGAAAGAGAGAGAAAATGTGGATGTGACGTTTCGCATGATAACAACCACGTGTCAATCATCAGACGGCGCGTACGGTTTTGGAAATGATTTTGAAAAGATTTTATCAAAATTGCGAATTAATTTTAAAGGAAATTAAAAGGATTTTGAATTTTGACCGCGAGGGTAAAAATGTAAAAAGACAATTGGCGCCAAAAGCACAACATGTCACAACCTTAAGATCTATTTACTGTATCAGCAGGGGTGTTGCTGTTGGGGATACGGATCCGCCCCCCGGCAAGGCAGCAGAAGAACATAGAATAAAAGCCGGGAGACGATCAATACGAAAAATCAATAACAGTTATCGACATACATAGGGGGTTCAAAACCACTACCTTGCTGGCAATTGTGCCTGGCTCCA
>KV016734.1:107829-139511 GCA_001598015.1 Dorcoceras hygrometricum
TAGATCTATCCTGATAGATCTGTATTCCAAGAATATAAGATGCTTCACCCATGTCCTTCATCGAAAATCTACTAGACAACCATACTTTAGTTGACTGCAACATTCCTACATCATTCCCAATGAGTAGAATGTCATCAACATAAAGTACTAGGAACGTCACAGCGCTTTTAACTACCTTTTTATAAGCACATGGCTTCTCGGGATTCTTGATGAAACCAAATTCCTTAATTGTTTCATCGAATCTTAGGTTCCAACTTCGTGATGCTTGTTTGAGACCGTAGATCGATCTCTGAAGCTTGCATACCTTATGCTCACTTCCAACAGATGTGAAACCCTCAGGCTGCGTCATATATATCTCTTCCTTAATGTTTCCATTAAGGAACGCAGTTTTCACATCCATTTGCCATATCTCATAGTCGTACCATGCGGCTATGGCTAACAGTATTCTAATTGACTTGAACATTGCGACGGGCGAGAAGGTTTCATCATAGTCAACACCTTGCCTTTGAGTGTAACCTTTCGTGACTAGTCGTGCCTTGTAGGTCATTACCTTACCATCAGGCTCAAGTTTCCTCTTGTACACCCATTTGCACCCAATAGGAACGATTCCTTCGGGAGGGTTAACAAGATTCCAAACTTGGTTAGCATGCATTGAGTCAAACTCAGACTGCATAGCTTCAAGCCATAAATTAGAATCAGCATCGGAAATTGCCTCCTTGAAAGTTCTTGGATCAGCTCCAACAACTTGATCACCTTGATCATCTTCAAGGATAAAACCATATCTCTCAGGATCTCTAGGAATCCTTTCGGATCTCCTAGGTGCGACCATATCTGGTACTGGCTCAGTGGGTACGGGAGATTCACTTGGTACTTCAGTTGGTTCTCGAACCTCTTCGAGTTCTACTATTTTGCCCTTTCTATCAAGTAGAAATTCCCTTTCCATAAAGGTGGCATTCCTAGAGACAAACACTTTTGTCTCGCTGGGATAGTAGAAATAGTATCCAATGGAATTCTTTGGATACCCAATGAAGTAGCATAAGATGGATCTCGTATCCAGCTTATCTCCCACTGTCTGTTTCACGTAAGCAGGACATCCCCAAATCCTCATAAATGAGTACTTGGGTGGTTTGCCCATCCATATCTCATACGGAGTCTTGTCCACTGCCTTGGTGTGGACATTGTTCAACAACATTACCGCCGTTTCGAGCGCATAGACCCAAAACGAGGTCGGAAGCTCAGTGAAGCTCATCATAGATCGAACCATGTCCAACAGGGTCCGATTACGACGCTCCGCTACACCATTGAGCTGTGGTGTGGCCGGAGGGGTCCACTGTGAGAGAATCCCATTATCTTTCAGATAGTCTTGAAACTCAGTACTTAAGTATTCACCACCTCGATCAGATCGAAGTGCTTTAATACTTTTGCCTAATTGATTTTCTACTTCAGCCTTGAATTCTTTGAACCTTTCAAAGGATTCAGACTTGTACTTCATCAAGTACAAGTACCCGTACCTAGAGTAATCATCGGTAAAGGTGATGAAGTATGTGTGACCGTATTTAGTACCAACACTAAACGGGCCGCACACATCAGTATGGATCAAATCCAATAGGCCTTGGGCACGTTCACCCTTGCCCTTGAAGGGTTGCTTGGTCATCTTTCCTTTCAGACAATATTCACAAGTCGGTAGGGAGTTGATGTCTGACAAATCAAACAGATCACTCCTAACTAACTTGTTCATCCTACTTAGGGAAATGTGACCTAGCCTAGCATGCCAAAGTTGTGCTGGTTCAAGTTATTGTGTTTCCGTTTAATCGTTGTTGTGTGTGTTTCGACATCGCGAGTTGGAACGTCTTTTAACTTTAAGGTGTATAGATCGTTTTCGCGTTCCCCAATTCCAATTAAACATTCATTCTTGTAAATATTGCAAATCGAATTAGCAAACATACAAGAATATCCATCACTATCAAGCATAGAAACAGAAATAATGTTCTTTATTAAGTCGGGAACAAATAAAACGTTTCTCAATAACAACTTAAAATCAGAAGAATATCTTTTCTTTAGATTTATGGCATATAAGCTCCTCATGGTCCGTGTTGCACTTTGATCAAAATGACTTTCGATATCAGTTTTAGCATATAGCTCATATGAAAGGGCAGTCGACATCTAGACAACTGCTCACCCTTCTCCTTGGTGACCGTCAACTATCTATGCCACAATCTTAAAATAAACTTTGTTTCATTAACATCCTTTCGTAAAACTTTCATTCTTAAAATCCTCGGGTTCCATTATTTAAAACTCTCGGCTTCCATTTTTAAAAACTTTACTGAGTATTGAGTTCGACTTTGGAAACGTTACATTGATATAGGACCAGTCGCAAGAGAAACCAGTCGCAGGATAAAATCAGACGTAGTGAACAATACCAGTTGCAACGAATAGGAACCAGTCGCAAGACAAGAACCAGTCGCAAGGTCTTATTTTAAACAAAACAGCGTCGTTAGTGCAAGAAAAACGCTAACATTCGTAAAACCAGACGCAAGTATTTTACTAAAAGAAACCAACTGCAAAGTTTGTTTTAGATGAAACTACTTCGTTAACATATTGACCAGCCGTAGGAAAAATGTTAACAACCAGTCGCTATGAACAGTATTAGTTTCAAGACTAGTACCAGCTGGAATGAACAGTAGAAACCAGACGCAAGGAGTAACCGGTCGTAATGAACAGTACTTTTTGAAACGAATATTGCAACT
Source organism: Dorcoceras hygrometricum (assembly GCA_001598015.1). Taxonomy (NCBI): domain Eukaryota; kingdom Viridiplantae; phylum Streptophyta; class Magnoliopsida; order Lamiales; family Gesneriaceae; genus Dorcoceras; species Dorcoceras hygrometricum. The sequence goes on from KV016734.1 coordinate 110,577, forward strand.
GCTGAAATTTGACAAAAATACATCTGCTGATGAACAGTGCATCTACTGGATTTTTAATAACAAACATGCACCTGCTGGTGAACAGTGCATATGCTGATTTTACGAAAAGAACGCAGTTGCTGAATTTTAACAAGGAAATGCAACTGCTAGAATAAAACTAAGTATATGTAATATGAAAACAACAACTATGCTATAAGTCGTTGCCTATCAAACCAAACTTCATAATGATTCGACTAGCAAACCGATTACACCGTTATCGAGTTCTGATATTACAACTACTAAATTGAAGAACATTCATAAACTTCATGGAAATAAACTCGAATTCTCAGTACTTTAAAACATTACAAACTTTCTGGAAAAACATTTTGGAAGCATCATAAACATCAAAACATCATTTTTCGAACCCATCTTCTTTCCTTTGAACATGTATAAAATCATTTTAAACAATAACTTCAACGTATTTTAAACATGCAGGCAAGCAGATCCATAAAAACAACAATATATGCTTCAAATGGTGTAGCAAAGGATCAGCTTTTACTTGCTTAACAAAGCTTTGCGACAGAGAACCAACTATCGCTCTTTGGATTCATCTGCTGATACCAGCTGCAGCGCATCTTACTTTCTAAAATCAGCAAATACATAACATAATATGAGTCATCAATGCTGGATGATTCTAGACGTGTACATAGATCGTTAAGGCTCGCAGCTGAATTGGATCTAAAGCTTGTCTCATCAAAGACAACGTGTGCTGACTCTTCAATAGTTAGGATCCTATTATTGAATACTCGATACGCCTTGCTCACTGCTGAGTAACCTAGGAATATACCTGCATCAGATTTTTCATCAAAAGCTGTTAGGTGCTTCTTGCCATTATTATGAATGAAACATCTACACCCAAACACCCTTAAATATGAAATATCAGGTTTCTTGACACTCCAGATCTCATATGGGGTTTTACCGTGCAACTTATTAATCATAGATATGTTCTGAGTGTAGCAAGTTGTGTTAACTGCTTCTGCCCAAAACATTTGTGAAATACCAGAATAAGCAATCATATATCTAGAAGCTTATTTTAAAGTACGATTTCTCCTCTCAGCAAGCCCGTTCTGCTGAGGAGTTCTAGCTGCTGAAAGCTCATGCTTTATCCCAATTTCTTCTAGATAAGAATTTAATTTATGATTTAAAAATTCAGTACCACGATCACTTCTTATCCTGTTGACTGTACAAGACCTGTCATTTTGCAAACGTTTTAAAAGGCTTATCAGCTGGTCAGCGGTATCAGATTTTTCCTTTAAAAACAACACCAAAGTAAATTTGTAAAATCATCAATAACAACTAGGGTGTAGTTCGTTCCCCCTAAGCTAGTTACGGGAATAGGACCAAAGAGATCCATATGTAAAAGCTCTAACCTTCGGGAAGAACGTTTACCGCCTTTCTTTTTAAAAGTAGATTTGATTTGTTTGCCAAGCTGACATGCGGCACAGATCTTGTCCTTTGAAAAATTGATTTTGGGCAGACCAAAAACCTTTAATGCTGACTCAAATGAGAAAGAGTTTTAAAGTTTAGATGGTTCATTCGCTGATGCCACAACCAGCTCTTGGAAGAGTTGGCTGCTAAGCAAATTTGTTCAGATCCCATGGGTTCTGACCAATTGATAATGTAGGTATTCCCCGATCTTTTATCTACCAATACAGTCAGTCCTTCTGGACTCTGAACTGTGCATGTGTGTTGTTGAAAATTAACTATGTAACACTTATCACATAGCTGACTAATGCTAATCAAATTATAACGCAAGTTATCAACAACTAAGACATCTGATATTGAAATGTAACCGTGGATAAGCTTACCCTTACCCACAGTGTTACCATGAGCGTTATCACCAAACACAATTTTTGCTCCTATGTGAGGTGTCACATCTGTTAGCAGCTTTTGTTTTCCAGTCATATGTCTTGCACAACCACTGTAAAGGTACCATATGGTTGATTCATCAGCAGGTTTGTACCTGTTGTCCTGCAATCATAAAAACAGATTTTGGTACCCAATTTTACTTGGGTCCAGATAGGATTACCCCTTTCGGGACCCATACTTGAATTACTTTGACAGCTTTCCCAGTATGATAGTCCATAAGGGTCAGTGCATAAGTACTGTGAGACCTGTTGAGCTTTGGTTTGGTATTTTGACCATTTTGATCTCTTCTCGGCTGAATCTTTTTCCAAACAGATTTGACCTTCCTAGAGCCTCATCTTTGTTGGTTCTGAACAAATGACTTGGATCCAGCTTTTGCCTTTTCCTTGTCAAGTCTGTTCTTTAGCCAACCAGACTTAGAACTCTTGGAATACCAGCTTTTCCTTTCTTATTCAATAGCTCCGAGATCTGGTCATCATACCGTACCGACTCGCATGGATCATGTATCACACTAGCTTTGACAAAGCTCATCTTTTTGAACTTGTCATGTGCTAGATTTGATTGAGTACAAGTCTCTCCAGAGCTGCTTTCACAAGTATTGAAACCTAAGCCAGTTCTATCATTCGCTGGATTTTGAATCTCACACAGCTTATCTAGAGAGATAGAAGACTGGATCCAGGAGCTCATTATCGAATTTAATTTTTCAATTTCAGACTTGAGCTCACAGGACTTTGATCTCAAAAATTCATTCTCAGCCTTCAGCTTACTCAACTCGATTTTTAAACTGTCAGCTTCACCAAGTTCAATAGTACTTTGTTCTACTGAACTATTTGTCAAATCAGCGTTTTCAGCTTTAACATCCTCGAATGTGTGAGAAAGATTCCTGTACTCTTTGACCATATCCTTAAGTGCACTGACAAGGACTTCTCGTGTAAATTCAATATTGGAAAAATCAAATAACTCGTATTCTGAAGTTTGATCAGCCATGAGACAGTGAACTTCCTCCTGTTCACTATCACTGGATGAGGAACTGCTGGATGAGGAATCTGAATCGGTGTTAGCCCAGTTCCTGTTGCTTTACTCAGCAACTAGCACCTTTCTGTCATTATTTCTGTTGGGCCTTCTGTCAGATCTTGTTCTCATCCACCTATCCTTCGATTTATCTTTGGATCTTTCTTTGGTTCGATCATCATTCTTCTCATCTCTTCTGGGTCTGTCCTCCTTCTTTGGCCTGTTGCAATCAGCAGCAAAGTGCCCTGGACGACCACAGTTAAAATAATTTTGATCAGTATAAACTTTATCAGATTTATTATAATTGTTGTAAGAGAAAGAAGGGTTGTATTAACGAAAAGAGATTTCAGGCGCAATCAACGCACAGATTCAAAAGCGATCATATATTCAAATTGGAAAGAATCAATGGTGAAGATTGAATCGTACAATTGCCTGGAATTAAAGAGACAATGTCAGTACTATTGGGTAAATAGTTCACAGTATACAGAGGACTTTATACGGTGTTTGCACAAATATGGTATAACGACAATTTGGCTCTGACGAAGAGCAATTTATCTCGAGTGGAGCAGGATATGCAATGGACAGATATTCAAAGGGATTTTGTTTCCTTGGCAAGATTCTAATGACCGTTGAGAGCAAAGGGTATAAATAGCTGGATATTGAATTGAAGACTCTCTCACTTACTCGCTTACTCGCTCTCTCAGATTCTCTGTCATTCATAGTCTCCATTGTTCTTGAGCTTATTGCTTTGACGCTATCATTAACGAAAAAGCTCATACATTCACTGGACGCTTTCATCGCAAAATTGTTCTAAGTCTAGTATTCTAATCTCGAAGAACACTTCACTGTTCAAGCTTTCACAGATATTACCTTCGAGATTTACAGCACTCACTAGACTTGTATTCCATTGTTATATTCATTGTTGAGTCTGTAACAAACGTGCCACACAAAGCCGTTTGATAAAAATACTAAGTGTTGTATTCAGCAGTTGCATCTTCTTGATTGTTGATTGGAGTTGCTAGGAGTTCACCTAGAGCGAGGCTCGGTGACTGGGTGGTTACAGAGGCTGTAAACATCAAATCTTCTAGTGGAACCTTCCTGAAAATGAAGAAGGGGAGACGTAGGATATTGATATCCGAACTTCCATAAACAAATCCTTGACCCTGAACTTTTACTTATCGCAGTTATTTAAGCTTTCACTGTTCACAGATTAATCAACTTATTTCCGCACAATATTTGTTAGTTGAGAAATCTGATTTAAGACTGAGATACCTTAAATCCGGTAACTCGGATTTAAGTTAAGCGGGTGCTTGTAAAAATCGTTTTAAAGTTTTCGAAAATATTTAAAATACCAAGGAGTTCATTCAACCCCACCTTCTGAACTCCTAGGCCTATTTTTCGAGCCATATTGATCCTATCAATTGGTATCAGAGCGAGGTCAGGGGTTCCAGTCACCCAAGAAGCATTTTATATACTTCTTGGGGGGGATTGTTGAGTTAAGAGTGCAAAGGTGAGAACAGTACTGGGATGGGTGACCTCCTGGGAAGTTCTCGTACGTCAAGCTGCTGACGTTGCGTCGCTTGATCTGGTTGGTCATGTGGGCTGTAAAAGTGTGATGCCAGATCTTAACGGGTAATACTATCTCTGCTGGGGATAGGGCCGGCGGTAGGGGAAGGGTAAGACTGATCTCTAAGGGAATTGAGACAGCACCAGCAGTTAGACACGCACATCCCCTGACTCATGGGCCTAACAGCCCAACCCTAAAGCACATAATAGATGCACTCTGCGCTGCAAAGCCAATACAGACCAAGGCAGCCCAAAACAGGGAAAATAAACGAGGTCAAATCTCAGTACGAAGAGCACAATAAAAGCATCTATCATATCAGACAATGCAATATCTCAATCGTGCAATGCATGAAAAGGGCTACCAAGAATCATCGGTAGGCAAAATAGCACAACGACTCAGCTGTGTAGATCTCATCGATCATCATCATCTTGTGATCTTCAGGTGCGACGACTCAGCCGACCATCACAAGTCATAGTGGTTTTCAACGACTCAGCTGGACACCACATCAAAAACAACGTTGGACCTTTCAGGCACGACGACTCAGCCGGCCAATCACAACGTGTAAAGGGATTCAGCTTTCAAAGGAATCAGGCTCAATATGTATGCGTGAATTCACAGCAGACTCATGCTTAATCAATGCATAAAATCACACGCACATAACACAGATATGAGCACAATTTCATACAGCAATCAATACCATTCACTGCAGCAAATTCACGACAGAAATAAATATTCCCAAAGCTGATAACAAAGCTGCTTAATCTAGCTCAATTCGTACCTCAATCAGCTTCTACCTCAACAGATCTTACAATAACAAGGGAGCAACAACCAACTCAAGTCTACTTCCATAGCAGCTTCACGGCGAGCTCAACGGAAGCTACTACAAGCCCAAATCGATATCTCGCTCAAATATGAACTCAACAGCTTAAATTCTAAATCCCAGTAGCTTAACTCAGCTACCTAATTCCTACAGAGCACTACTCAGCTCTCATACGAAGCTTAAATCGGTAAAGAATCACTTACCCAAAGCTGCTGGTCCACAATCGCGAAGACACACGAACACTGCAACAACTTCACGCTCCTCAATTCCGGTGACTCCAGTCTCCAAACTGGTATAATCGAAACCTAGAGAATATGAGCTCAGCACTACCAATATTGCTCCAAACGGCGGCGTAAAACGACGGCAATCGACGGAGAAAGGGTTCGGATGAACAGTACTAATCGAGGGTTATCGGGATGAAGACAAGGAATATCTGGTTCGAAAATATTCTAAGTGTCAATCATCACTTATATTTAAATCCCCAGCCAAAGCTACAGTGGAAATCAACCACCGACTAATTCAGATCTCATCGCTAAGACAGAAGTCTCTCAATTCTGGCCTCATCTATCACTCACATCTGCCAACTCTTACTAAGATCTGATCTCCAAACAAACATGCGTTCTAATCAAAACGACGTCGCTCTTACTTATCAAAGCGACGTAGCATCGGAGTCACTCTCACAACAGATCCCGCTAACGCTCCTCAGATCTTGATCACATCTGAATCATCAAACCGCACTGGTCTACACAGTACCGTTGACCAACGTTGACATCTGAACAACTCTGGACCATTGACCATCGCTGACTTCCTCGAGTAGAAGCTCACATCTTCTCACACCCGCTAAACAGATTCTTCTCGCTAGCATCAAGTCTGAAAAAACAATACGATATCGCATTCTCTCCAGCCACACCATATCTGCTTAGCACCCAAATGACAGTGTTTCATCTCCCTACTTGCGAAAACTCACGCAAACACGTGAGGACACATATGAGCATCTGAGCATCCAGATTCCACTCAAATCTGAAATTCTAAAAATCACCAAATCCTCAAGTCTAAAAACCCGATACTCAGAAACTCAATTAGCTAATTCTAAACCAAATCTGATTAGATAATAAATCGATCTTAGAAAATTCTAGTCCTCACAGTCGGATTTCAGGGCTATTCCTTGCCTATGTCGGTTTTCTATCTGTGCACGTACAGTGGCCTTGCAGACGTCAGATTCGCTACGTTTGGCATTATTTTTGAGTATGGTTGGATTCCGGTAGTTAGCCCATCGATATAGGGTCATGTGGGTCCAAACAGGATTGATTTGGTTAAGAAAGGATTTTTTTTAAGATTTTTACGGTTATCGCTCAACCTGCATCGTCGTGGGTGCGAAAATGCCATGACTGGATTCTGGTCCTAGGGGTAAGCCATTGTCATGAAATAAAAGTTGTTACTTTGGAGGCATGAAATTGATATTGAGGCATAAGGTATGAGGAAGTATTTGAGGCATAATGTTGAGAAAATGATGAAAATATTTTGAATAATGGGACTTGGCAGTGGTTAACTATTACGAGATGTGGGGTCGAGAGACGTCTTGGGAGCCACGTCAAATTATGAGGTATGGGGTCGGGAGACGTTCCGGGAGCCATATCAAACTTGACGTGTATGGAAACCAGATAAGCACTGGGGAGCAATACCAAAAATGACGTGTATAGAAACCAGACAAGCACTGGGGAGCTATACCAAACATGGTATCATGGTACCTATTAGCTTGATCAAGCGACATGAGGTTGAGGGACCACAGTCGAGAAACGGAGTTCACCAGAAAATATTTTTATTGTCTATGCATTAATTTTAAGGAAAATAATTTGATATCTTGTTTTTCTTATGCATTTAATTTTGAGAAAAATTATTTGAGTACAATTATTTTAATGCATGTGCATGTACTTGTTGAGCCCCTAGGCTCATTATGTTTGATTGGTGCAGATGATGCGGAGGCTGAGATCGGGGGGAAGGACTCTTGAGTGACGGCAGTCCAGCGAGGCACTCGACCCAACGACCTCGCGTTTTCCCCAAATAGTTTGAAGAATTATTTTATTAATGCTTGAGTTTGAAATTACTTGGTGAAGAGATGTTTTTTTTTAGTTATGCTTTTTGATTGAGTTGGTGAATTACATGATCGTTGGAAATCTTGAATCTTTCAAATATTATTTACAACAGATATCAGTATGATTTGAAATTTTAGAAATTTTACATGAACATATTTCATTTAAAAGTTTACTAGGTTAATAATTTTACCAAAAAAAATATTTCCGCATTTATTTCATTAGAAAATAAGAGTTAGGGTGTTTCAGATTGGCATGATATTTTAGGAAGTTCATCCAGGGCTTTTCCTCTATTGCGGTATCCTTGGCCACGCTGACGAAGAATAATACTCAGTATATATGGAGACTGGAGTGCCAGCACAGTTTCGATACTTTGAAACAAGCCCTCCTATCAGTGCCTGTCTTAGCTATGCCGTCAGGGCAAGATGACTTCGTGTTCTACACCGATCTAAGCTAGGCCTAGGCGCGGTATTGATGCAGGATGACAGGTTTAAAGCTTACGCCTCTAGACAGCTGAAGGTGCTGAGAGAAATTACCCGATGCATGATCTGGAGCTAACAACAGTTGTTTTTGCACTCAAGATTTGGAGGCATTATCTATATGGAGAGAAGTGCAAGATATTCACTGATCACAAGAGCCTGAAGTACTTCTTCACGCAGAAGAAGTTGAACATGAGATAGATGAGGTGGATAGAGTTGGTGAAAGATTACGACTGTGAGATTAGCTACCATCCGGGGAAAGCTAATGTTGTGGCTAATGCTCTGAGCAGGAAGACAGCAGTTATAGCACATCTGACAGTCATAGAGCCATTACAGCGAGAGATTTAGAGTTTTGAGCTAGAGGTTTATACAGAGGGGAGAGCGCCTAAACCGAGTTCCATGACCGTACAATCTACTCTACTAGATCGTATTCGCAACAGCCAGGCTAGTGATGAGCAGTTGCAGAAGTGGAGGTTGCAAGATGAGGCGAAGGGCAGTGGACTCTAAACCGTGGGTGACGGGATTGTGAAGTTTAGAGGACGACTTTGGGTTCCTTCGGGTGATGCACTGAGAGAGATGTTATGAGAGAGGCTCAGGCGTCACCTTATTCGATTCACCCATGGAGCACGAAGATGTACATGGACCTACAATAGTTTTATTGGTGGGCGGGCATGAAGCGCGATATCAGCCGTTGTGTCCGAGTGCTTGACTAACCAGCAGGTTAAGGCAGAACATCAGAGACCCGTTGGACTACTAAGACCTCTCCCAATTCCGGAGTGGAAGTGGAAGAATATTACGATGGACTTTGTTGTGGGACTGTCGAGGACCGTTAGGGGATTAAATTCTATATGGGTGATTTTTGATCGACTCACCAATTCGGAACATTTGCTGTCGATGAAGACCATGTTCACCATGACGCAGTATGCAGAGTTGTACATTCGGGAGATTGTGCGACTGAACGAGATACCAATCTCGATTGTGTCGGATAGAGATACGCGATTCACATCAGCATTTGGAGGATACTTCACGCTTCTTTGGGGAGGAAGCTGCAGTTCAGCATCGATTTTCACCCCTAGACCGATGGACAGATAGAGAGAGGAAACCAGAAACTAGAGGATCTAATGCGGGCTTGTGCTATTGACTTTTAGGGGAGTTGGAAGCCAAGCTATCTCTATTAGAGTTCACCTATAACAACAGCTTTCAGACCTCGATCGGCATGGAACCTCATAAGGCACTCTATGGGAGGAGGTTCAGATCACCCATCCATTGGGACAAGGTCGGTGAGCGGACAGAGCTGGGCCCTGAGATAGTTCAGCAGACGGGAGACACAATAACGAGGATCATGGATAGGATGAGGACTACCCAGAGTCGAAAAAAAGAGTTATGCTAATCTGAGGAGGAGGGAGTTACAATTCGCAGTTGGGGATCACGTTTCGTGAAGGTTTCTCCTATGAAGGATGTGATGAGGTGTGGAAAGAAAGGAAAGCTAGCACCCAAATTCATAGGACCCTTCGAGATCTTAGATAGAGGGGGGACGTTAGCTTACCACGTATCCCTACCACCGAGCCTAGTAGCCGTACACAACGTCTTACACATCTCCATGCTTAGGAAATATGTTCCGAACCCCTCGCATATGCTGAGTGTGGAGTCGCTACAGCTATCTTCATAGTTGACTTTTGAGGAGCGATCTACTCGGATCTTAGGCAGACAGAATTGGAAGCTATCGGATCATTCCCATGGTCAAGGTCCAGTGACTGAATCATTCGACGAGGAAGCTACGTGGGAGGTAGAGGTTGACATCAAGGAGCGCTATCTAGAGCTTTTCGGTAAGTTTTCGAATTTCGAGGGTGAAATTCTTGTTAAGGTGGAGAGTATTATAACGTCTGAAAATTTTCCCTAGCATGCCTTAGTATTATTTTCAATTATTCTAATGTCTATATTGAATTCACTCTTGGATTAACATATTAATTATTTAAATTATTTTATGACGAGTTCTTTTTAGAATTTTAGTACAGGTTCTGGAGACCGGAATGAAAACGGTGGGAACACTGAGGTAAAGGTGAATTTTATAAATTTTATGTTTGAGGCCATTCCCTATACTTTAGAAAAGTTTATGGTAGAAAAATTTTAAAAGTCCATTTTTCTTAAAACAAGTTCTCTCCTCATAAGTTTTTATCCAAATTTTCGAAATTATACAAGGGAAGGAGAAAGGATTTTAGTAGCACTTTCACTATTTGACTATCAACTCTCTCTTCTATCTTTTAAAAATTTTAAAACACAAATCTTCCTTTTATTTAGATGATAATTTCGGCCCCTATACAACACAACACGTCACTTGCTGTTTTAAAAAAGAAGAAGAGAAAAACCCTAGCCTTCCCGTAGTGTCGCCCCATTCTCAACCCCCACCCCATCATCTTAGAGCTTTAATGAAACAAAACCAGCGGCATTCCCGGAGTTATTCATCCCTTCCAGCCTTGTGACACTCGGTTGTAAGTTTCTGAACATAAGTCAACTACAAAATCTCCTTTGAATGCGCCTTTCATTCATATTATTGTTTGGGTGTTTTAAACTTTCCATATCAACAATTTGAGGCTTTGAATTGATTTCCATTTTTGTGTGTCTTTTTCTGGTTATCATGACAAGGCTTCCTAGAACTGGAATTGTGGGAAAGGGACGATGGTTTGATGAGGGTTGAGGTTAAGCTAGACAAAATCTCCTTTGAATGCGCCTTTCATTCATATTATTGTTTGGGTGTTTTAAACTTTCCATATCAACAATTTGAGGCTTTGAATTGATTTCCATTTTTGTGTGTCTTTTTCTGGTTATCATGACAAGGCTTCCTAGAACTGGAATTGTGGGAAAGGGACGATGGTTTGATGAGGGTTATGGTTAAGCTAGCGATGTTTCAGTTTAGAGCAGGGACAAAGAGCTGCTGATGTCAAGGGAGAAGGGGCAGAGGTCGGACGTGGCTCGGGTCTTTGTCCCAGCCATGTTTCAATCCCTGCCTAGGTCTTAAGCAGTGTTGGGTTGTAAGATGTGTCGTGATCGTAATCTGTGTCATGGTCGTAAGCTGTGTCGGGTCGTAAGATGTTCGGGGTCGTAAGCTTTGTCGGGTCGTAAATTGTGTCAGGGTCGTTAGGTGTGTCGGGTCCTAAGTTGTGTCGTGGTCGTAAGTTGTGTCATGGGCGTAAGCTGTGCAAGTCCATAAGCTGTGTTAGGCCATAAGCTGTGTAGGGTCATGAGCTGAGTTGACCGTCGAGAGATGAGTTGATCGTCGTGAGCTGAGTTAACCATTGTGAGATTCGTTGATCGTCATAGCTGAGTTGATCATCATAAGCTGAGTTGACCGTCCTAAGCTGAAGCGGGCACCGTAAGCTGAAGCAACCGTCGTAAGCTGAAGTGGACACCATAATCTGAAGTGGGCACCATAAGCTGAAGTGACCATCGTAAGCTGAAGTAACCACCGCAAGATGAAGTGACCACCGCAAGCTGAAGTGGACACCATAAGCTGAAAGGACACCGTAAGCTGAATTGAACACCGTAAGCTGAAGTGACCACCATAAGTTGAAGTGGGCACCGTAACCTGTAGTGAGCACCGTAAGCTGAGGTGAATTGAGTACTGTGAGCTGAGAGGAGAGTGCGTGATCTAAGCCCTAAGATTAGCTGTTGAGGTGTGGCTGTACCGGGTAGCGCGTGTTGTATTGGACGTCGTAATCTAGTTGTGCGTGGTCTGAGCTGGGCAGCCCACTTTCATGAAAATTTAAAATGATGATTTTAAGTTTATTTATGATGTTTAAGCAATTTGTAAGGATTATTATGAATTATGAAGGTTACGAAAATTTTGAGGAAAAAAAAGTTGAAGATTTTGAGGTATGAGAAAGTTATTGTGGCAGAATGTTGAGCAAGTGTTGAAAAAATGTTTTGAATGATGGGACTTGGTTGTGGTTTTCTAATTTGACGTATATGGTGGCAGTGAGACATTCCGTTTTGTCATATCAACATGACAGATATGGTGATCGGGAGACGTTCCGTTTGGCCATATCAACTTGACACGTATTGGTCTCAGAAATGTACTAAATTCCTTTACACTTGACAGTACTGGACTCTAGAAAAGTACCGGGATGCCTTTCCAACCTGGTACCATGGTATTTATATAGTTTGATAAGGCGACTTGAGGTTGAGGGACCATAGTCGAGAAACGGAGTTCACTAGAAAATCCACAAGTTTATTGCCAATGCATGAATCTTAAGGAAAATGATTTGAGATGATGTTTTTCTTATGCATTTAAAGTTTGAGAAAAATTATTTGAGTATAAGTATGTTAATGCATGTACTTGTATTATTTAGTGCTTGCTATCATGTATTTTGTCTTGTTGAACCCTTATGTTCACTACATTTGATTGGTGCAAATGACGCAGAGACTGAGGCTGAGGGGCAGGACCTTTCAGCGGATGGCAGTTTAGATTGACACATTCCCAATGACCTCGCGTTATTCCGCTTATGTTGAGATGAAAAATATTTATTTATGCATGGGTTTCATTACATTATCTGGTGGAGAAATAATTTTTTTAAGTTGAGATTTTGTAGCACAATTTAAATTTATTTATGAAGTTAAGAAGAATAGATTCCTTCGTTTTCTACAAGATGTTTTAAATTCCTATGTATCTCACATTATTGAGTTTTATCGAAGCATTCAAATTTTATAAAAAGAAAAAAAAAACTTCTGCGGTTAATTTCTAGAAAAAGGAAAATGGTTTGAGGGAGTTCAGAAGTGCAGATCACCGATTTGCTGCGAGGAAGTTGGAGAATAGCAGTTATCCTCGCCTGAATTTTTTCAGAAAATGAGAGATCAAGTCGATCTAATCCACAAGAGGATTAAAGCGGCACAAGATCATCAAGCCAGCTATGCGAATAGAAGGCGTAGATCTATATAATTTCAAGTTGGTGATCAAGTTTTCTTAAAATTTTCTCTTTTCAGAAGTGTTATGAGATTCGGACTTAAGGGGAAGCTAGCACTTCGTTATATCGGACCTTATGAAGTTATTGAGCGGATCGGCCCCTTAGCTTATCAATTGTTGTTTCCGCCCGAACTGTCCTCAATGCATGATGTTGGAGTACAATAATTGCCCCTGCTAGGTAGATCGATCGAATCATGGCGCTTGTGTTGCTATATGGTTTAAAATATTGTAGTTGCACCGTTACCAACAGCTATAGCTTTGGGTAAAGCGGCAGGCGCTCGATCCTACAATTGGTATCAGAGCAAAGGTCATGGGTTCGATTCTCATTGATTGCAAGGAATATAATTATTGAGAGAGGGATTGTTGGAGTGCAATAATTGCCCCTGCTAGGTAGAGCGATTGAATAATGGCGCTTGTGTTGCTATACGGTTTAAAAGATTGAAGTTATACTGTTACCACTAGCTATAGATTTTGGTAAAGCGACAAGCGCTCGGTACTACAATTGGTATCAGAGCCAAGGTCATGGGTTCGATTCCCATTGATTTCAAGGAGTGCAATATTGGGAGGGGGATTGTTGGAGTGTAGTAATTTCCCCTGCTAGGTAGTCGATCGAATCATGGCGCTTGTGCTGCTATAAGATTTAAAAGATTGTAGTTGCATCGTTACGACCAGCTATAGCTTTTGGTAAAGCGGCGGCGCTCGATCCTACGCATGATGTGCTTCATGTGTCCATGTTGAGGAAATATGAGCCGGATCCTTCTTATGTATTGCGAGCTGACGAGGTAGAGCTGGATCAAACCTTGAGCTATGTAGAGTATCCTTGAAGATTTTGGATAGAAATGAGAAGCATCTTAGGAACAAAACCATGATGGTCCAGTGGAGCAAGCATGGAAGAGAAGAAGCTACATGAGAATTAGAGGCGAAGATGTGATAAGAGTGGCCTCATCTGTTTGAGTATGTATCGTAATAACCCATGTAATTTGTTAGCTTGTTGTTGCATTCTGTGTTATCTTGAACTCTTAATTAGTAGCTGTTATGAGAGTTTTAGATTTGCTGAGTATTGTTGTAACGCCTAGAAATTCCTGAATACGTAGAAATGAGTGCATGACTAGGGGGAAAATAATTTTAGATAATTACATGCCATTTTATATGATTTATTTATGATTTTTATGTTGCATGGTCTACATGTCATGTTTTCAGTCTTTTTGAGTTCCGGACGCGTGGACGAGACTAGGGACGACCGAGATAAAAATAATTTGAGATTTTTATGTCCTTGGATTTTTAAGAATAAATTTAGTATTATAAGCAGCAAATTTCTGAAAAATTGGGTTTTTTATGAATTATTTTGGAGTGGAACCCGTTTTTCGCCTATTCGGGCTGTTTTAATGGATTTCAAGGTGTTTTAAAATTTGAGGGACTTTGATTTCGAAAATTAGACATTTTAAAGTCCAAGTTTAAGTTTTGATTAACATTTTAATCTAGTGGAGGGGTCAAGCATGTCAAATTCCATTTAATTCTTAATTAAGCCTTAACGGTCTTTTTGGCACCATCATTTTTCATAACACAAAAAAATTACTCAAACCCTAGCCTCATCCATCTCTTGTGGCCGTCCCCTCCTCCCCTAAAGCACACCCCCCCATCGAAATTTCAAGAAACGTGATGATTTAAAGGCTGCCCGGTGCCAATCTCACGTCCTCTACGTCGGTAACTCGCAGATTTTCCTTTTCTCCAAGATAGGCATGTAATATCGCTTCCTTTTCTCACCATTTAAATCATATTATAATGTTTTTTTAAAAGTATGTTCATGATTTGTATGTGTTTTGATTAGATCCATGTTTAAGGTTTGAGTTCCATGCATGCATCATGTTTTTCAACACGTGTTTGATTCATTCTTGATATGATTCGGTCATGGGCGGTTCATGGGGATAGGTTTTCGTCCAAGGGTGGTCCAGATAGTTATTCCATCAAGTTAGGATAATGTAGGTCCAAACTGGAAGCAATTTGGTCAATGAATGAATTAGTTACGAATTTTATGATCAGCACGTGTCCTGGCTTGTCGCCTGTGCGTGACAGTAGAGTTTTTGGGGTTGGGTAAGTCACACTATGTGGTTTGTGTCATCACGGTTGATTGTAGGAGATATCACATTTAGTTAGGGTCATGTAGGTCTAAACGAGAAGTGATTTGGTCGAGGAACGAATTAGTTATGAATTTTATGGCTAGCACGTGTCCTGGTTGCAGTCTGCACGCGGGCAGTGGGATTGCGGGCGTCGGGCTGGTCACTTCATGAACTTTTTTTGAGTCCCGTTTGTTTCAGTGCCTAATGGGATAAGTTAGGGTGACTTTTTCAAAACAGAGAGTGATTTGGTTAAAAATTAGATTTTTAGTGATTTTTACCATTTTGTCGCTCAAAGTGAGCCTTGTCGGGTCATTTTTGTGAAAATTGAGATTTCCAGTCTTAGGCGATGTCAAAATTCGTGGATGACTTTATTTGATAAAAGTCAAAATTGGTCTTTGATTTTAAAGACAAAATTTTTCTTTGATTTCAAGGTCAAAATTTGCTTGCATGTGATTTTATTTATATGTACCTTGCTATTTTAAACGATAGAGCATGCTGAGCCTCTAGGCTCACTAGATTTAAATGGTGAACGTGATGACCCTGTTGATTTCCTGCCGACCGGTGGTGAGGACCTCTGAGCGCCTGTTACAGCAGCACCCCGTGACCACTATGATGTCTTTAATTCGTTGTGATACGCTTTTCAGTTATTGGTTTTAGCATGTTCACTTTTCAGTACACTTACTCAGTCTGGTTTTAAACAGCATGAATGATTTTATGTTTTAAAATATTTATTTACTTCTGTTTCAAGTATTGTTTAGAAAATGTTCAAAGGGAACGAGCCATAGCCTTTTTAGTTTATTTATTCCGCACATGTTTTTAAAAAAAATTCTAGAGTATGGTTCATTTCAGCTGGTATCAGAGCGGTGGTTCTGGTGGGGTACTAGCCTGCTGCGTGGAGCTCGGAAGTCACACTACCAGTCTGTGAGTTTTACTATTTTTTGATTCATGTTTATGTTCGCATGCTGCATGTTTTATTCCTGCATGAGTTTTTTCCTTATAATTTTAAGAGTTAGATGCTTAGTCATGCACTTATATTTACGTGATAAGGTTTTGGTGTATCATATGCCTCCCAGACGCGATAGGAGTCACCAGGATGATGCTACGCCTCCTCCTCCTCCCCCACCTCCTCAGTTCACACCATACAAGAGGGCTAGCGTGGATATGCTAGCTGGGATTACCAGGCTATTGGAGTGTGAGTCGGAGGGACCGGGGAAGTCGCATGAGGAGGACGTTGCTGAGAGGTTCCGCAAGCAGGGGCCTAAGGAGTTTGTCGATACTACTGATCCACTTGTTGCTAAGGAGTGGATCCGATCTTTGAAGACCATCTATGCTTACATGGGTCTCTCGGACGCTGACAAGGTCCGATGTGCTATCTTTATGACGAAGGGAGACACAGCTCTTTGGTGGGAGAGCGCAGTGGTTGGATTGGTGCTGGAGAGCCTGACTTGGGAGGAATTCAAGAAATTTTCTTTGAGAAGTATTTCACTGCTGATGCCCGGAGCCAGCTTATTCGGGAGTTTATGAGTCTCCGCCAGGGAGACAAGTCTGTTGCAGAGTATGTGAGGCAGTTTGAGCGGGGGTGTCATTTTGTGCCCTCGATCGTGACTGTGGAGAGTGAGAAGCTGCGGCAGTTTACTGATGGACTGCGACCAGACATTCGTCACGATATCAATATGGCGGACGTGGCTACTTATATGGCAGCAGTGAACAGGTCATACCGATGTGAGAGAGGCCGGAAGGACATGAGGATGACCCGACAGGGGCCAGTCTTCACAGCCGCCAGCAAAGAGACCATTTCAGGGGCCTCCTAAGGGCCTAACTCCTCAGGGGCAGCAGCAACAGAGACCGCAAGGCCAGCAGAGGCCACAACAGCAGGAGACCAGCGCCCCTAGACCTGGAGGGTTCCCAGTCTGCAAAGAGTGCAGTAAGCAGCATTCAGGACCTTGCATGGCTGGATCTGGCAAGTGCTTTCACTGCAAGGAACCAGGGCATATTTCTAGGGATTGTCCTAAGAGGAGACAGAGCACAGGTCGTGTTTTGATGCAGGCAGAGGCTACGGATGCGGACACGACAATACTCACATGTATACTATTTTAAATTTATGTCGTTCCCATACTTTGTCATGTTGCTATCTGGGTGTTTTAGAATTACATGCTAGATAGAGCACTGCTAGGAAGTTCTTTGTCTTAGTTGCTAAGTTGATATAAGTAAGAACTATAGGACTCCTAGAACTTGCCTTGAGTACTTTGATGGATAGGACTAACGAACTTAGAAAGGTCTTAGGCTTCTAACTTCTTTTTGGGATTTAGTATGACCGTAAATGCGTACCTGCATGACGTTTTTGTTTCAGGCGAGATTCGTGTGCTGATGTCACTACACTTGCTTTTCTAGACTCAGGGGCGACCCACTCGTTTATTTCGAGTGTGTTCACATAGAGGATGTGAAACACAGAAATTCAGCTCTCAGAAAAAAAAACTCAGATTTGGGATGGTTAACGGTCAACTCATATTTGAGACGGTCAACAGTCAACTCACATCTGGGACGGTCAACAGTAAACTCCGATCTGAGACGGTCAAACAGTCAACTCAGCTCTGGACTGGTCAACTCAGCTTTGGACGGTCAACTCAGCTTTGACTAAGTCAATTCAGATTTGACGATGTAAATTCAGATTTGGCGACATAAATTCAGATTGGTAAAGAAAACTCAGTTCATTAATTTCAGCGAGCTGCTACACGCGTACAGATCAGATTTCTCATTTTTGTAACTGCCAAATTAGAGAGATTAATGACCAATTAAACCACACAATTCAATGTCTAAATTTTTACTCTTGTAACAGCCATTTTAATGGCCATAAAATCAGGAATTTAAGGTTGTTACGGCTGACCTTTGACTACCCTATTTTTACACCTATAAATACCCTGCTATGGCATCAAATTTCCCCTACATTCATCCCGAAATTTCTCAAAAAAATACAGTAAACTTCCACGTTGAAACCCTGCACAAGTTGTATCCCACCGTTGTACGATCTCACCAGATTTCGTACATCAAATTTGGCAAAGAGCTAAACATTTCCTGCACCTTGAACCGCACAGATTTCAGCGGACTGTAAGTGGACTTTTGCTATATATATTCGTTTGCATTACTATATAATCTTTTATGCTATATTTTGTTCCGAAATTAAGCACTTGTTTCGTATCAGTTTTCGTTTCGTGTCATGTTCATGCTTGAGTTATGCGTTGTTTTAGCACTGATGTTCTGTCATAATATGGGTCTACGGAATATTCCACACTCTGAGTTACAAGGAGTAACTATGGCCTCGACCCCTCATAGGAATAAAAATATGGGACTGATCAGTAAACCATAGAAACGAAGTAATTATCAGTGCTACCTGTTCCATGATATGCTCTGCTGCTCTATTCTGTTATATGCTATGTCCGAATCTCAATATGTATATGTATATTTTGTTATGCTCGAATGGTATCCCCCACTTGCTGAGTGTTTCCCCAAACACTCACCCCTTACTTCTCCCACCAGATAAGAACGAATAGCAGGTTAAAGAAGAATAACAAGATCTGTTCTGGGGCTGGTGAATATTTAGTCTTGTTAATGTAAATTTCACTTCCGCATTTCTGTTATTAAAGCTTTGATTTTCAGTTGTAAAAAAGATTGTTGTAGTTATGTAATAGACTGGTTTTGAGCTATACTATGAGGCTTAATGTTTTACGATTTTATAATTGTTTAACATTGTCGATGTCATGAATCTCGGTCTCGGGGCATGACATTTTAGTGGTATCAGAGCTCACCAAGTTCATAATCCGGCTGGGAAACCAATCTGAAATTTTGCAAGGTCCGGGACGAACTTGCATATTTTCTCATAAGACCAGTGCTACCCCCTCCGAAATGGCCCAACGAGCAATACTCACCACTACGTCATGACATAAGGTGCTTTTTGGCCAAATTCCTTCGTTTAGGCCTCCAAAATCGCGTTTTTGCCGTTTTTGGAAAGATTTGAAAATTCAATAACTTCTTGTACAGAACTCCGATTTCAGTTCTTTCACTGTTCTGTAATCCCTATGGTTAGAACTCGTAGTTTATGGAATAATCTCACAACTTTCTATTTTTGGAATATCATCGATTTTTAGGAAATGGCCCCCTCTGTCCCCCGTACTCGTGATGCTGCTGTCCTTCGCATGAAGCAGATTGCCCTTGACAACCAAAGCCGCATGCCTAGACGTCTTAGAGCCAAACTGGCAACCGAGAGACGAGAGTCAGCTGCTACGTTTAGGCCTCCAAAATCGCGTTTTTGCCGTTTTTGGAAAGATTTGAAAATTCAATAACTTCTTGTACAGAACTCCGATTTCAGTTCTTTCACTGTTCTGTAATCCCTATGGTTAGAACTCGTAGTTTATGGAATAATCTCACAACTTTCTATTTTTGGAATATCATCGATTTTTAGGAAATGGCCCCCTTTGTCCCCCGTACTCGTGCTGCTGCTGTCCTTCGCATGAAGCAGATTGCCCTTGACAACCAAAGCCACATGCCTAGACGTCTTAGAGCCAAACTGGCAACCGAGAGATGAGAGTCAGCTGCTATCAGGGAAGGATTGGAAACTAAGATATCCAGCCTGGAAAGAGATCTACAAATCCAGAGGTGTTATAACCATAGCCTATGAAATACGGTGACCCTATACCATAACGACATCGACCGCCGTATCTCTTGGCTGGTTGAGGCTAAGAAAGAGCATAATACTAACCAAATAGCATTAGAAGCCTCGCACAAAACCATTGCCGGACTTACTGAAATAGGCCTTTGTATGTCAAAGAAAATTGAAAGGATGAAGGCAAAGAAGCAACAGGCTAGAGAGAGCCATATGGAGTGCCATAAAAAGTTGCAAGCTCGCATCCAAGAGGCCGAGGATACGATCCAAGAGCAAAAACTAATCATCGAGGCCCTGGTAGAGGATAAAGCTAGCCTACTCCAAACAATCCAAGGTCTGCAAGAAGACAACGATGCTCCTCCTCCATTCGATGATGAATGGGAGGAAGAACTGGAAGAAGACCCGGAAGAAGAAGGGATTGAGGATATTCCTATAGGCGAGGGAGATATTGTTGATGAATAGAATATGTTTTACCTTTCGAATAAGAATAAACATTGTTCATTCTTCTATCCAAAATTTTCTTATCCCTTCGTGATTAAGTATTCTCGATGGCTTTTGCATTTATACGCACTCATACTTAGTAAGCTTTCCTATGGCAGTATATGTAAGGCAACCGAAGAAGCGACAGTAAGAATGGAGGTGAAGGATCCTCAAATTCAAGAGGTGGTCTTAGCAGAGAAGACTTGATGGCAATAGCTACTATAGTTGCCACGACTCTCCAAGGGTTGGTCAACCCCGACATTAACCAAGCTCCTCCTCCTACCCCTCCACCTCGTGGGACTAAGTACTACTATGAGTCCCTTCGCAAGAACAAGGCCCCCACCTTCGATGGGAGCCATGACTCCGAAGTTGCCCATTCTTGGATGAAGAATATTGAAACACAACATCGACCACTGGAAGTCCCAGACGCTTTCAAGGTAGATGTCGAAACACCACTCCTCGACGGCAAAGCTGGAAAATGGTGGGAAGCGGTCGAGCCAACTATGACTGCAAATGGACAAATCACGTGGCAAAGATTTCGGGAAGCATTCTTGAAACAATACTTTCCCATGGAAGTCAGAATGCAACGGCTTAGCGAGTTTGAAACTTTCACTCAGACTGTAGACATGTCGGTACTAGATTATACATCCAAGTTCAACTCATTGGGCACCTATGTCCCAACGATCATGGCAGATAATACTCTGATGATGCACCGATTCAAGATGGGTCTGAATAGTCGTATCCAGTCAGCCCTTGCAGTCTGCCAAGCCACAAGCTTTGAGGACTTAATGGGAGCTGCAATCCGAGCAGAGACTGACATAAAGAGGCGCGAAGCTGACAACAAGAACAAACGCCCCTCAATGCTCAGACTTCACCTTCACTCAGACTGTAGACATGTCGGTACTAGATTATACATCCAAGTTCAACTCATTGGGCACCTATGTCCCAACGATCATGGCAGATAATACTCTGATGATGCACCGATTCAAGATGGGTCTGAATAGTCGTATCCAGTCAGCCCTTGCAGTCTGCCAAGCCACAAGCTTTGAGGACTTAATGGGAGCTGCAATCCGAGCAGAGACTGACATAAAGAGGCGCGAAGCTGACAACAAGAACAAACGCCCCCTCAATGCTCAGACTTCACATGGTGGGCCTAAGACCAAACGGCCAAACCTCAACAACCACGGATCAGCATCTGCACTAACCAAATGTTGGCACCTTTTACCTCTTGAGGTCATCAGCATAGTTGAGATTGTCTCAAGCAGAGTGGTGCATGCTTTAAGTGTTGAAAGTTGGGCCACCGAATTGTGGATTATCCGGAAAACCAAGGTTCAAAGGCTGGACCGAGCAATATGACTCAGAACAAGCCAAAGCCCAGGGAGGATAAACCCAATGCTCGTGTGTTTGCAATGACACAAGAAGAAGCTGAAGACGCTAGCGACGTGGTGGCATGTACCATTTTATCAACAAGATTCCTGCTTATGTGTTGTTTGATTGTGGTGATACCCATTCATTCATATATAGGAGATTTGCTAAAAAGTTAGGGCTAGAGCCTAAAATCCTATGTGAACCATATAGAGTAGCAACTCCTACCAACACTACCATTGAAACACATAAGATCCATCGGAACTGTGAGGTATTCATAAACGACTGTTCATTCTCTGCAAACCTACTCAACATGGTCGAATTCGACGCCATCTTAGGGATGGATTGGCTATCTAAGAACCATGCACTGGTAGATTGTCGAGGTAAGAGTGTGAAACTCCAAGCCCCTGATCAAGAGGAGCTGATATATTATGGTAAGAACAAGGAGCGAAAGTCCCTACTTTCTGCTACCCAAGCATGGACAGCCATGAAGTCAGGAGCAGAAGTGGGAGATGGACTCAAAATAGAAGACATCCAGTGGTACAAGAGTTTGCATATGTGTTTCCAGATGACTTACCTGGAAAAGTTCCTGACAGAGAAATTGAGTTCGAAATCAACCTAGTGCCAGAGACGGCCCCAATCTCCAAGGCACTCTACCGGATGGCACCTGCAGAACTCAAGGAGCTCAAGGATCAACTACAACAACTGTTAGAAAAAAAGCAGATCATACCCAGTGTGTCACCTTGGGTAGCTCCAATGTTATTCGTCAAGAAGAAAGATGGAACTATGAGATTGTGCATCGACTACAGAGAGTTGAACAAGATCACAATCAAGAGTAAGTATCCTTTTCCAATAATTGACAATCTCTTTGATCTCAAAGGAGATACAACATTCTCCAAGTTAGATTTGAGGCGGGTTGTTACCAACTAAAGATCAAGGTTGAGGATGTTCCTAAAACTGTATTTATAACAAGATATGGTCATTAAAAATTCACGATAATGCCATTTGGTCTAACCAATGCACCAGCGGCCTTCATGGACCTCATGAACCGGGTATTCAAACCATTCCTTGACAAATTTGTGGTGGTATCATAGACGATATACTCGTGTATCCACCAAGTGAAGAAGAACACAAGGAACACCTTCGAATTACCCTTCAAACCCTGAGGGAGAACAAACTGTACGCCAAGTTCAAGAAGTGCGAATTCTGGCTAAGAGTGTGGCATTCCTAGGCCATATAATTTCCGAAGCAGGCGTATCAGTGAATCCGAAGAAGGTAGAAGCTATCATGGACTGGCCTATACCAAAGACAGTGACAGAAGTTAGAAGCTTCTTGGGATTGGCTGGCTATTATCGTAAGTTCGTAGAAGGATTCTCTTCAATAGCCATACCACTCACTAGACTCACCCAGAAGAACTCCAAGTTCCACTGGAACGAAGAATGTGAGGTAAGTATTGAAACTCTGAAGACAAAGCTTGAATCTGCCCCTGTCCTAACGCTACCCGTAGGGGACAAAAGCTTTACTATTTACAACGACGCATCTAAAGGAGGACTAGGGTGTGTACTCATGCAAGATGGCAGAGTAATTTCTTATGTCTCAAGACAACTAAAGACGCATGAACACAACTATCCAACCCATGATCTAGAGCTAGCTGTGGTGGTTTTTGCTCTAAATATTTGGCGACACTATCTTTACGGGGCAAAATGTGAAGTATTCACCGACCATCAGAGTCTCAATATATATTCACTCAGAAAGAATTGAACCTGAGACAAAGGCGATGGCTCGAACTTTTGAAGGACAATGACTTGACAATAAACTACCATCCAGGAAAGGCAAAGAAGGATTCTCTTCAATAGCCATACCACTCACTAGACTCACCCAGAAGAACTCCAAGTTCCACTGGAACGAAGAATGTGAGGTAAGTTTTGAAACTCTGAAGACAAAGCTTGAATCTGCCCCTGTCCTAACGCTACCCGTAGGGGACAAAAGCTTTACTATTTACAACGAAGCATCTAAAGGAGGACTAGGGTGTGTACTCATGCAAGATGGCAGAGTAATTGCTTATGCCTCAAGACAACTAAAGACGCATGAACACAACTATACAACCCATGATCTAGAGCTAGCTGCGGTGGTTTTTGCTCTAAATATTTGGCGACACTATCTTTACGGGGCAAAATGTGAAGTATTCACCGACCATCAGAGTCTCAATATATATTCACTCAGAAAGAATTGAACCTGAGACAAAGGCGATGGCTCGAACTTTTGAAGGACAATGACTTGACAATAAACTACCATCCAGGAAAGGCAAATAAGGTAGCTGATGCGTTAAGTTGGAAGAACATGAACAAGGTGATACTATCCTCACTCTCAGCTCAACCGTGCCTCAAATAATTGGTCAAAATCAATAATGATCGAGACCCTCTTGTTAGGATAAAATTTATAGTTTTGGTGATAACAAAAATAAGAAAAGATTTGGACTTAAATGATAAAATTCGAATAATCTTTTCACGATGATCAACATTGCTGACAACAGTGATTGGTTTAAGCTACAGTTATGGTTTTGGGTTGTTCAGAATCAGATCTTGGAACAGTGGAGTTATTGATTTGGTTATTTGGGTTATCGGGTCAGAAATCTACTGTTGATGAAGTATTGAAAATGGTGACATCTGCCAACAGCTCTTGATTATTGTATTGATGATAGTAACTGCAAACAGATTTTGAAACAGTGGAGTTTCTACCAACAGAAAGGACAGTATTCTTTGTTAAGTTTACTCGACAGATCTTGTAACAGTACCTTCATCGTTGCTGCCACTAGATTTCACTACAGTATTTTTTTTGGAAACAGTGCAAGTAACGTTTTCTATCGACAGTTTTTGTAACAGTTAGTTCAACACGACACCGTTTGTTTTCAATAGATCTGATGATGTCATCCACAGTAGAATATCAGACATCATGACGTCACCATCTTTTTTAGCTACAATGTTCCCAACAGATATGATGACGTCAGCAGTGCTGAAATTTATTAATGGAAGATATGATGACGTCAGCAGTGCTGAAATTTGCAAGAGGAAATCGTTACCCAACAGATATGATGACGTCAGCAGTGCTAGTAAATTTATTAATGGAAGATATGATGACGTCAGCAGTGCTGAAATTTGCAAGAGGTTTTAGTTTGCTTACCGCGACAGATCTTTCAACAACAAGGAACTATACATTCATCTTCTTCAAAGAAAGATATGTCGACAGAAATGGTTTCAGCCGCAATCTTAAAGTTGATTCAAATTCGATCGTATACGCAATTGGAAAAGATCGATGGCCAAAACAAGAATCATTCAAATTGCCTGAAATTAAGGAGACGAGATTGGTACTATTTTTGGATGAATAGTACACGTTGGCAGAGGTCGTCTTAACGGGATTGCACATATATGGAAATAATATTCGTATCCCTGACGAAATGCAATTTACCATGAAGTGGAGCAGGATTGACGGCGTACTACTGTCACAAATTCAAAAAGGATTTGTTGCCTTATCTGGATTCATCGACCGTTGAACGAAGAGTATAAATAGCAGATATTTTGAATTGAAGAACATATCTCTTGCCATTGATATTACTGAAACGCTGTCAAAATACTGCCAGAGCTATCTACTTGTTGAAATATTAAAAAAGCTCACAAGACTCGAAGAACACCTTCTGTTGATCTTCATAGACAAATATTTGAGTCATTCTCTGGTTCAATTTATTGAATCGAGTTTCTTTGTTTTAGAAACCAGAGAATTTATACAGAACTCACGTGTATTCATTGTTGTATTTGATTGAGTCTGTAAGGAACTGGCTTTGTGAAGCAGTTCAAAAACATCTTTTCGATACTTGTAACCAGCAGCAAAGTCTGTGTGTGGAGTTAGTGAGTCTAGGAGTCCATACAAGTGCTGCTTGTGTGGGTGGGTGTTTGCTGAGGTCCTGTAACCATCAAAGTCTTCTAGTGATACCTTCCGAGGAGGAAGAAGGGGAGACGTAGGACATTGAAGTCCGAACTTCCAGAAACAAATTCTTGACTCTATCTTTTACATACAGCATTTATTTATTATTGCTTGTTATTCACTGTTCACAAGTTAATCGGCCTTTTTCCGCACAAATACTGTTGGCCGAGAAACTTGCATAAAACTGAGATATCAAAACATTTTAAAAGATTTCAAAAAAGTTAACTAAAGAAATGAGCTCCTGGACCCAATCAGCCGTGACTTTCCAAAAATTACAAGAAATCCAAAAGTCAGCACTTGATAGAACTGGCTTAGGATTTAGTAATAGCGAAAGCAGTGAAGGAGAGACAAGTACTCAGTCACAACCAGTGTATGAAAATTTCAATAAAATGGGCTTCGTCAAAGCTGACGTGATATATGTCAGTTGCGAGTCGATAAGATATAATGACCAGAAATCTTCCCAGTCAAGTCTTGAAGGAAAAGGAAAAGATGGCATCGGCTATCAAAGGCCTGAGAGTTCCAAGCCCAGCTGGTTAAAGAACAGATTGGACAAGGACAAAGCGAAAGCTGGTTCCAAGTCCTATGTTCCACACCAGCAGCGGCGTAACTTTGGGAAGGCAAAACCTGGTTGGAAAAAGACTTGGTCGAGAAGAGATCCTGATGGTCAAAACATCAAATCAAAACTCCATAGACCTGCACGTAATTTTTCACAAACTTTCATGGATCCACATACTGGAAAGACCGTAAGGATAATTCAAGTCTGGGTCCTGAAATGGATAATCCAATCTGAACCCAAGTAAAACTGGGTACCAAAATTTGCTTGTGTGATTGCAGGGCAACAGGTACAAAGCCACTAATGAATCAATTATCTGGTACCTGGACAGTGGGTGTGCACGCCATATGACAGGGAACCCAAAGCTACTAACAGATGTTGTTCAACACAAAGGAGCGAAAATTGTTTTTGGTGACAATGCTCACGGTAACACTGTGGGTAAGGGTAAGCTTACCCATGGTAACATCTCTATCTCTGATATTTTGGTTGTTGATAACCTCAGCTATAACTTGATCAGTATCAGTCAACTATGTGACAAAGGTTACATAGTTAACTTTCAACGACACACGTGCACAGTTCAGAACTCAAATGGTCTGACTGTATTGGTAGGTAAACGTTCGGGGAATACCTACGTTATCGATTGGTCAGAGCAATTGAAGTCTGAACAGCTTTTCCTTACAGCTGACTCCTCCAAGAGTTGGATGTGGCATCAACGAATGAACCATCTAAACTTTAAAACACTTGCTAAGTTGAGTGAACATGATATGGAGCAAAACGGGTTAGCTGAAAGGAGAAACCGCACTTTAAAAGAAGCTGCTAGATCTATGATTGCTTATTCTGGTATTTCTCAAAAATTTTGGGCAGAAGCAGTCAATACAGCATGTCACACTCAAAACAGATCTATGATTAATAGGATGCACGATAAGACCCCATATGAGATCTGGCATGGCAAGAAACCTGATATATCATATTTCAGGGTATTTGGGTGTAGATGTTTCATTCACAACAATGGCAAGAAGCACCTAACAGCGTTTGAACCTAAATCTGATGTAGGAATATTCTTAGGTTACTCTGTTGTTAGAAAAGCTTATCGGGTATTCAATATCAAGAGCCTCACTGTTGAAGAATCTACTCATGTTGTGTTCGATGAGACAAGCCTCAAATCAAATTCAGATACAGGCTTACACGACTTGTGCACACGTCTGGAATCAACAAGCCTTGAAGAATCTGATGATGACATGTCACAACAAAGATTCACAGCTGAAGAACAACCAATAGTAGATACTCAACATACTTTTACTCAACGAGACCTTACGGCAGCTGGAGCAGAAGCAATCACCGTGCAAACAAATGTTGTTCCAACAGATCTTGCCACAACATACATTGCGCAAGTAAATGCTACTGTTCCTTCACCAACAGTTAACGCAACAGTAGCAAGCACTTCTTCCCAAACGATATCAAGACCAACAGTGGATAACAACACTGACAACAGCACTCACCCACAACAACAAGAACTCCAATTGGAATTTTATGAACAAGGAAACAATGATAATCATCAATTGGCGTCAGAAGATCCAAACATTTTTATCCAGTCTGCAACACAGGGGGAACATGGAGCAAATCCCATTGGACTTGATCTTCGGTGGAATAGAAATCATCCACCTGAGCAGGTCATAGGTAACATTCAATCTCCTGTTCGCACTCGAGGCCAGCTATCTCATGATCATTTTGATGCTGCATTTCTTTCTCATATAGAACTTAGATAATTGACGAGGCCTTAGCTGACTCAAGTTGGATAGATGCCATGCAGGAGGAACTCAATCAGTTTGAACGTAATAAAGTATGGACACTTGTACCTAGACCTAAAAATCATTCAGTCATAGGCACACGATGGGTCTTTAGGAATAAACTGAATGAAGATGGAGTAGTAACACGAAATAAGGCTAGGCTGGTGGCACAAGGCTTTAGACAAGTGGAGGGTATAGATTTTGATGAAACATTTGCACCGGGCACTTCCAACGTGGGTCTTTGGTATCCCAAAGACTCCAGCTTTCAACTAATTGGGTACAGTGATGCAGATTACGCAGGTTGCAGGATTGATCGCAAAAGCACAAGTAGAACGTGTCAATTCTTGGGGGATCGATTGATTTCCTGGTTTAGTAAGAAGCAGACATCAATTGCCACGTCAACAGCTGAAGCAGAGTATCTTACTGCTGGCAGCTGTTGCGCCCAAATCCTCTGGATTCAACATCAATTGAAGGATTATGGCATTGATGCTTCCGAAGCTCCCATTCTCTGTGACAACACAAGTGCGATTGCAATCACCCAGAATCCTGTGCTGCATTCCAGAACGAAGCACATCGACATTAGGCATCACTTCATAAGGGACCACGTAATGAAGAAGTACGTTCGGTTGGAGTACGTGTAGACTGAGCAACAAGTTGCTGATATCTTCACAAAACCACTACCAGACGCTAAGTTCTCCTACTTTAGGAACATATTAGGTCTCTTGGAATTGCCATAAATTTGTCTATGCGCTAACAATTTTTGCAGGTTGAACAGCAACGCTTACGTCAGCAATGGGTCATCTATTAATGGGGAACAGTTCTGCTTACGTAAGCGACATCGTTGGAAGTCACTCTATCGAGAAAAAAGTATTGATAACGTCAGCATCGAGTAACATGTTCAAGGGGAACAGCGATGCTTGCGTCAGCTATTAGAGTAGATGCCCAACTAGCCAACTTGTGGCGTGTGGGTTTATAGACTCTTGTATATGATAATCTTTATATATGATATTCGCATTTATTATATGGCATTCTTTACTTTCATTGTGTGTATGATGATTTACAATTGCGTTGAGTAATGACCTAGAATACACTAAAGTGTATGTTAGATGTGATAGTGGGTATGACGGCTATCATGAAACACATCTAATAGTCACTGTGTATTCTGAACA
>KV016735.1:24546-69003 GCA_001598015.1 Dorcoceras hygrometricum
AAACCTGCTCATGTATCGCTCTTGGAGTCATCTGCTGGAACCAGCCGCGACGCATCTTATTTTCTGAAATCAATGAAATCAGCAAATGCATAACATTTAAAATTGCCATTTTGGTCCATGAAATTAATAAAATGCATAAATGTGGTCTTATATTTTGGGGCGTTACAACTCTACCATCCTTATTGAAATTCCGTCCTCGAAATTTATGTACCAAATAAATGTGGGTAAAGGGAAAGCATATCAGCTTCTGTCTCCCAAGTTGCTTCTCGCTCCGACTGATTAGACCATTGTATCTTAACCATAGGAATACTACGGTTTCTTAGTTTTCTAATTTCTTGTAAGAGAATTCTTTCTGGTCTTTCTTCATAACTTAAATCTCGTGCTAATTGAATTGGTTCATGACTTAGCACATGCGAAGGGTTAGGAATATATTTCCTCAAAGCTGATACATGGAAAACATTATGCACTGCTGACAACTGTGGAGGCAGTGCTAATCGATAGGCTAGTGTTCCTATCTTCTCTAGTATCTCATATGGTCCAATATATCTTGGACTAAGCTTTCCTTTCTTTCCAAAACGCATTACTCCTTTCATTGGAGCAGTTCTCAAAAATACATGATCACCCACTTCAAAATTCAGTTCCCTTCTTCGATTATCTGCATAACTTTTCTGTCGACTTTGAGAAGCTTTCATTCTTTCTCTTATATTCTTAACAGCTGCTGCTGTTTGCTCCACTATTTGATCCTAAACTAGATATTTCACCAATTTCATCCAATGGAGTGGTGTTCTACACTTTCGACCGTAAAGAGCTTCATATGGGGCCATTTGAATCGAAGCCTGAAAACTGTTATTGTAGGCGAACTCTACCAGTGGCAAATTCAGATCCCAGCTTTCTGAAAAATCCACAATACATACTCTGAGCAAGTCTTCTAAAATATGAATCACCCTTTCAGATTGTCCATCGGTCTGGGGGTGAAACTCAGTGCTAAAGGTCAACTTTATACCCATAGCTCTATGCAAACTTTTCCAAAAAGCTGATGTGAAATTTGGATCCCTATCTGATACAATGGAAATCGGAATACCATGTAGCCTCACTATTTCCTTTACATACAATCCGCGTATCTGCTCACCTCATATGTTGTTTTAACTGGTAAGAAATGAGTAGACTTAGTGAGTCTATCAATTATAACCCAGATGGAGTTATATCCTTGAACAGTCCTTGGTAAACCAGTTACAAAGTCCATCGCTATACACTCCCATTTCCATTCTGGAATGGGCAGTGGCTTCAGCAATCCAGCTGGACGCTGGTGTTCAGCCTTCACCAGCTGACATGTTAAATATTCATCTACAAATCTAGCAACATCCCTCTTCATTCCTGGCCACCAGTACAACTGCTGGAGGTCCTTGTACATCTTAGTACTTCCGGGATGTACTGAGTATGGAGCTGTATGAGCTTATTTCAAAAGATCAGCTCTCAAATCATCTACTTGCGGTACCCAGATTCTCCCCATGTATCTAACTACGCCATCTTCTGAAAAGTAGAGGTTGCTGCCTCTTTCTTTATCTTGTTTAACCCATTTCTGCAACTGTTCATCTTTCATTTGATCTTACTGAGAGGTTTGCTAAAATTGTATTACTGTTGTTGAACACTATTTCAAGTCCAAACTTTTCAATATCAGCTGCCAACGGTTTCTGAACAATCAGCTGAGCTAATCCAACAGACTTCCTGCTTAAAGCATCAGCTACCACATTTGCTTTTACTGGATAATAGCTGATCGTACAGTCGTAATCCTTAACCAGCTCCAACCATCGCCTCTGTGAGACCTGGATTTTATGTTAGATTAATCGGTTTTAAGAATTTTGGAAGTTTTCGTAATTTTGGTATTTGTGAGTTAGCAGCTGGTTGGTAGTGAAAACCAGTCGCAGAGTGTAATTGTATCGCGGGAGATCGAAACGCCGTCGTTTTGCGTTGAGTAACCAGTCGTTGGCAAAGTCTTCCAGCAGATAGTATCTTAGGCGTGCGTTGGGTAGGATCTGCCAGCAGCAACGCTTACGTGGATTTCAGCAGAGAGCGCTAAGGAATTTCAAAATGGCGACATTTTGTGAGGTATCTGCTGGGTGTTATCTGTTAGCAGCAAGCTCCTGTAGCGAGTGCAAAACACTGTCGTTTGGATTAGTGAAGGCGACGTCGTTTTGGTTAGTGCTGGGGGACCAGTCGTTGCATTTGTGTAGTTCAGCAGATTTGCTGACGTGTGCGAAGCTACGTCGTTTTACTTAGTTGAACGCTGCGTTTTGATGTCGCGTCTGGTACCAGCTGCAAGGATATGTTGCGTTGTGAGAGAAATCCAGTCGCTGGTTTTGGGCGACCAGCTGTTGACAGATAGGATGACGTAAGATGTGCGACGTTGTTTAGTTAAGTTGCCATGACGCCGTTTTGCTAGCGTTGTTGGAGAGATTCAGCAGCTGGTTTGTTTTGCATATGCTGGTTGTATTTTCAGTGAGTGTCGACTGGTTTGTCGGTGGGATCTGTTATCAGCAGTTGAGAAGTGTATATATTGGAAGACTTGGTCTTCGATTGGTTTATTAGATTCCCATACTTAGCGAAATATTCTCCCGATTGTTGCTCTTCGCTTCGAACCTTAGGTTACTGTTCACCGGGAGTTTCTCCGGCGAATTCCTGTCGTTTTCGGCCACCGTTTGGTATGTTCGAGGTAGCGTTGGACTCCTCTCGAGAAGCTCTTCCATTCCATACCACTTTTGGAGGTTGTTGTTGGCTGGAGAAAAAGCACGAAGTTGCTGTTTAGTTCGTGCATTTCGTAGTTCAGGTAGAACTTCGTTCTCTTGCGATGAGATCTTGTTCCTAGCCTTGATTTAAGCTTCCAGTTAAGTTGTATTGATAGTGTTTGTGTTGGTTAAGCGTAGCTCCCAGCCTTGAGCTTCTGTTAGCATCCCTGAGAATTATGCTTCGTTGTTTAGCAGGTTTTTAACCAGATTTCTCGGGATCCCTTTGTGGTATTTGTTGTGCAGTATTGAGGTACGGATCTGAGCTTGAGGTAGCTGGGAATTGGCATTAGATTTAATGTTAGATGACTTCTTGTGCATTTCCGTGGATGTTGCTGTGTGCATATGTGATTGCTGTTGAGTTTAGCTGCTATGTTTATGCATATACGCATTTCCCATATTGCATTCAGATTTCTGTTGCAGTCATTGCTTTGTATTCCGTTGTATTGCTGTTGTTTCTTACCAGGATGCGAGGGCGAGCGGAAATACCGCACTCTCATCTCCTTGCTGGGATCTGTTAGCCACCATGCGCCGAGTGGTTAATTACCACAGTTCATGGGCGAGGCAACGAAAGGTTGAGTTGTTTGATGCATCTGGTATTTGGGTGTTGTGTCGAGGCGAGTGGCTCATTACCACACTTTGAACACACCCCATGGCCACTGATTCGTTGCAGATCTTTTGGAGCTATGTTTGAGTTCCTTGGATCCCTTGTTGGTTGTAGCCTTCAGCTGTTATTCCGTGTCTCATGCATAGCATCTGTATTTTATCTTATGCATTTCCTTTAGCTATTTCAGTTGCTCTCCGTACTGGGGTTTGACCCCATGTCCCTCTGGGGCTTGGTTGTTTTTCCTTGCTTGTGTTGTTTTCAGGGAACCCAGGTTTCACAGCTGGTCGTGGGTTTAACCCAGCTGGAGGTGCCCCAGGAGGTGGTTAGAGTATCCCAGTAGCGTATAGCATATTTATATGTATCAGTATTATTAGCCAGGGGATGCCATGTGCTTAGTTGTTGTATATTGTTGCTGGGGTCTGATACTTGTGTTGATGCTATACTGTTTTATCTTGGCTGGTAGCCTTTGTTGGTTTCGTTTGTAAACTGGGATATCTATTTTGAGTATCTGGGGTCTGATACTTGTGTTGATGCTATACTGTTTTATCTTGGCTGGTAGCCTTTGTTGGTTTCGTTTGTAAACTGGGATATCTATTTTGAGTATCGCGCTATTTTAAATTATATTTTTTTAAACCGTCAGGCCAAAAGCAAAAATTTTACCCGTTTTTTAGTAGCTTCCGCATGTGTTTGTATGTTTTATCTCTGATGTGAGCACGAGGCCT
Source organism: Dorcoceras hygrometricum (assembly GCA_001598015.1). Classification (NCBI taxonomy): domain Eukaryota; kingdom Viridiplantae; phylum Streptophyta; class Magnoliopsida; order Lamiales; family Gesneriaceae; genus Dorcoceras; species Dorcoceras hygrometricum. The sequence goes on from KV016735.1 coordinate 28,656, forward strand.
GACATTTTTGGTATCAGAGCTTAAGCTGGGATAAGCTCAATTTCTTTGATCACACTTGAGTCTAGGCACAGTGTCGTCTGTTGCATGTGCTTGATCTATGTGATTACGTGCTGCATATTTGTGTTATGTGCTATCTATGCTGTACCTGTTATGTGTTGCTTACCCTGTTGAGTGTACTCGTAGATGCCGCCTAGACGTCGTGGTAGAGGTAGGGGCAGTTTGAGGAATCGGCAGGATATAACGAGGATCAACGTAGCATTTCTTCTCGTAGTCGTAGTAGGCATGTTGAGGAGGAGGAAGTTGATGATGTACCGCCTCCGGTGGAGATGATGGATGTTGTTATAGCAAGGTTTCAGCGGATGAACCCTCCGGTCTTTAATGGTGACGAGTCCAGTGAGGATGCAGACTCATGGCTCCGGAATATTATTGGTCTTTTCGATCGGGTTCAGTATGATGATGATCTTTGACTGAGTTTAGTGACCATCTTGCTTAGGAAGGCGGCAGAGCGCTGGTGGCGAGGCGCTTCGAGTACCTTGCTGGAGACCGGCATTGTGATCTCTTGGGGCAGTTTTTGCGAGACCTTCCGGTAGGAGTATGTACCCGAGTCTTATGTGAACGCCCGGGAGCGGGAGTTCGACCATCTGGAGCAGGGCTCTATGACTGTGAGGGAGTATGCTCATTAGTTTTCTTCGTTGCTGGCGTACGTTCCTCATGTTTCTGGCCGGGAGAGGGCCAAGCGGACTAGATTTCTTGAGGGCTTGAATGAAGAGCTATATCAGATGGTGCTGACCAGCAAACCCAAGACGTATGCTGAGGCAATGGATAGTGCCATCGACATTAAGGAGGGTTTGCGTAGCCGTCGTGTTCGTAGGCAGCAGGTGGCTCAGGGTGGTCGTCCCACTGGTCAGGGAGCGCAGTCTTCCCAGTCAGCACATCAGCCTCAGCAGCAGCAGCAGCCACAGGTGGCACAGCAGTCTGGCCGTCAGAGGTTCCGACCCCGCGGTCAGCAGTTCAAGAAGAAGTCGGGTTCTGGCTCTTCTGGTTCGGGAAGCTCGAGTAGCAGTGGTTCTCAGGCTGAGTTCTGTGGTCACTGTGGTGGCAAGCATCCGTCTACGCAGTGTGTTAGTGTGCAGGGTTCCTGCAATATTTGTGGTCAGTACGGGCATTTTGCTAGAGTGTGTCCGTCAGCTGGATCACAGCAGACCTCGGCCCAGCCTCAGGGTCGTGGAGGTCAGTCTAGGGGTCGTTCCCCTCAGTTTCAATAGCCTCGGTTGGGTGGACTCAGTTCAGGCCGTTCCAGCAGCCTGGTCCGTCGCGGTTCGGACAGTCATCTCAGCAGTTTTATTCTGGACCTCAGCATGCTCAGGCCAACTCCATCACTAGGGAGCAGGTCGAGGAGACGCAGGGTCGTGGAGGTCAGTCTAGGGGTCGTTCCCCTCAGTTTCAATAGCCTCGGTTGGGTGGACTCAGTTCAGGCCGTTCCAGCAGCCTGGTCCGTCGCGGTTCGGACAGTCATCTCAGCAGTTTTATTCTGGACCTCAGCATGCTCAGGCCAACTCCATCACTAGGGAGCAGGTCGAGGAGACGCCGAGTCGGGTGATCGCAGGTACTTGTCTTGTTTTCGATTTTCCTACACGTGTGTTGTTTGACACCGATGCATCGCATTCTTTTATCTCTGATTCGTTTGTTGTTGAGCATGGTTTGCATACCATTCCTTTGCGCGATGCTGTTTCTGTTTCTACCCCTGGTGGTGTTAGCCTGTTCTCCCAGGAGATTTTGTTAGATGGCGTGCTGCGTTTTGGCGAGCATGTGTTGGTGGCGAGTTTGATCCGTTTTATGTTGTGGGATTCCGATTGCATAGTTGGGATGGATGTGCTGTCCAACTATAGGGCCTACGTGGACTGTTTCCATGGGATTGTGCGCTTTAGGCCTTTGTCTGGCGAGAAGTGGGACTTCTACGACCAGGATTCTCGATCGAATATCTCGTTAGTCTCAGCTATGGAGATGTTCAGCTTGTTGTCCTTGGGGAATGCTGGCTTCTTGATCTACGCTTTGGATGCGTCTTCTTCTTCTCGTGTTCAGCTTAGCGACATTCCTATGGTGCGGCATTTTCCCGACGTGTTTCCGGAGGAGATTCATGGTTTTCCTCCAAGGCGGGAGATTGACTTCAACATAGAGCTGGTGCCTGGCACAACTCCGATTTCTCGTGCCCCGTATCGTCTGGCGCCTGCGGAGTTGAGAGAGCTCAAGGTGCAGTTGGACGATTTGCTGGAGAAAGGTTTCATCCGACCTAGCATGTCGCCGTGGGGAGCGCCCATCTTGTTTGTGAAGAAGAAAGATGGCTCAATGCGGATATGCATTGATTTCCGCCAGTTGAACAAAGCGACAGTCAAGAACAAGTACCCTCTACCCAGGATCGATGATCTGTTTGATCAACTGCAAGATTCTGCGGTGTACTCGAACATTGATCTTCGTTCAGGGTATCATCAGCTGAGAGTGAGAGATCAGGATGTCGCGAAGACTGCTTTTCATACCAAGTATGGGCATTTCGAGTTTCTGGTGATGCCGTTTGGTTTGACCAACGCGCCTGCAGTCTTTATGGATCTGATGAACCGGGTTTTTAGAGAGTTCATTGATCAGTTTGTGATTGTTTTCATTGACGACATCTTGGTTTATTCGAAGACTCCTTTGGAGCATAAGGAGCATTTGCGGATTGTCCTTCAGATGTTGAGAGATCAGCAGTTGTATGCCAAATTCTCCAAGTGCGAGTTTTGGCTGGATCGCATCGTTTTCTTGGGACATGTGATTTCAGCCGAGGGGATTTCGGTGGATCCCAGTAAGGTTGATGCTATTCTGAACTGGGAGCGTCCCAGGAATGTTTCCGAGATTTGCAGTTTCTTGGGTCTGGCTGGCTATTACCGTCGTTTTATCGAAGGATTTTCTAGTATAGCAAAGCCGATGACTCAACTGACGCAGAAGGACAAGAGGTTTGTATGGACTAAGCAGTGCGAGAATGCTTTTCAACTGCTCAAGGAAAAGCTGACTACTGCACCTGTGTTAGCTCTGCCGTCCAGTTCAGGTGGTTTCGTTGTTTGTTCTGACGCTTCGCTCAATGGATTGGGTTGTGTTTTGATGCAGAATGGTCGAGTCATTGCATATGCCTCGCGGCAGTTGAAATCGCACAAGACTCGTTATCCAGTCCATGATTTGGAGCTAGCGACCGTTGTTTTTGCGTTGAAGATCTGGCGTCACTACCTGTATGGCGAGCAATTTGTGGTGTACTCGAACCACAAGAGTTTGCAGTATCTGTTTTCGCAGCCTGACTTGAACATGAGACAACGTCGTTGGATGGAGCTGCTAAAGGACTTTGATTGTGAGATCAAGTATCAGCCTGGGAAGTCGAACTTAGTGGCCGATGCTTTGAGCAGGAAGGCTAGTGAGATGCTTGCTTCGTTGTATATCTCTAAGGATCAGGAGCATCTTAACACTACGGGTTGGAGATTCTACCCGGCTGAAGATTGTGTTGTGGTTTCATCGTTCCAAGTGGAGCCGCAAATTGTATCGACCATTCGAGCAGCTCAAAGGACTAATCCTTCCATCCACGAGTTGAAGTTGAAGGTCAGGGCTGACGAACTTGAGGATTATTCTGTCTCGTCTGATGGTTGCTTGAGGTTTTGTGTCAGGCTGGTTGTGCCAAACCTCATTGATTTGAAGGAGGAGATCCTCCGGGAAGCGCACTGTAGCAGACATAGTGTTCATCCTGGTGCACGGAAGATGTACCATGCGTTGAAGCCGCACTTCTGGTGGGATGTCCTGAAGAGTGAAGTTGCTGGTTTTGTCGCTCATTGTTTAAACTGTCAGATGGTTAAGGCCGAAAGGATGAGACCTGGTAGTCTGTTGCAGAGTTTGGAAGTGCCCCAATGGAATTGGGAGCACATAGCTATGGATTTCGTGACGCATCTGCCTCGTACCAGCAGAGGATGCGATGCTATTTGGGTGGTTATCGACCGTTTGTCGAAGTCTGCACATTTTATTCCCTATGGAATGACCTTTTCTCTAAAGAAAATGGCGAAGCTGTACGTTGATTTTGTTGTTAGACTGCACGGTGTGCCCGTTTCGATCGTATCCGACCGAGATCCGAGGTTTACTTCCAGGTTTTGGAAGAGTTTGCAAACATCTTTGGTACCAGATTGGCTATGAGCACAGCATATCACCCCCAGACAGATGGCCAATCTGAGAGAACTATCCAGACGTTTGAGGATATGTTACGAGCTGTTGTGTTGGATTTCGGATGTAGCTGGCAAGACGCGTTGTCTCTAGTGGAGTTTTCCTACAATAACAGCTATCAGGTGACTATTGGTATGGCGCCGTTTGAAGCTTTGTATGGCAGGAAGTGCAGATCGCCAGTGTGTTGGGAAGAAGTGGGGGAGAAGCAACTATCTGCCCCCGACTTTGTGCAGCAAATGAAGGATCATATGGATCTAATTCGACAGTGGATAAAAGCTGCCCAGGATCGCCAAGCCAGTTATGCAAATAAGAGGCGTCGACCTCTCGAGTTTCAGGTTGGTGATCAAGTTTTTCTCAAAGTTTCTCCGTTTCGAAAATACATCTATGTATCCTGCCTCCCTTATAGAGATAGATTTATATCTAGGAGAGAAAACTCCATAAAAAACACTCATATTACCCCGAACCCTGCAGTACCCTGAAAAACCCTGCAGAACCCTGGGGAGCCACAAAAAGATTTAACCCAGAGGAAATGTATGCCCCAAATCCCTAATGTATATGACCTATGAAAACCAAAACCAAAACCATAACCACAAACCAAAACATATATAATATAGAATTTTGTTTAAATAGCAGTATAAAACACTAACATCCATCCCTTGGGTTAAAGCAAATACCATGGGTTAAAACTTTGTCTGCAGTGTCATGCGCTTTGGACGCAAGGGAAAGTTAGGCCCTCGTTAAGTCGTACCGTATGAAATTGTTGAGAGGATTGGCTCTTTGGCGTATCGGCTGTTGTTGCCTCCGGAATTATCTTCTCTACATGATGTCTTCCATGTTTCCATGTTGAGGAAGTACGAGCCAGATCCATCTCATGTGCTTAGAACTAACGAGGTTGAGCTAGATCGGTCGTTGAGCTATCAGGAATACCCCTTGCAGATCCTTGGCCGAAAAGAGAAACAGCTGAGAAATAAAACCATTCCGTTGGTGATGGTGCAGTGGAGCAAACATGGCAGGGAAGAGGCTACTTGGGAGCTGGAGGTGGCCGCATCTGTTTGAGTAGCTGTTGATCTAAATTTCCAGCAATTGTAGCTTTTGGTTGTAATTCTTCCCTAGTTGTTGTTAATTGTTTGCTCAGTTATCTAGAACTCTTGGCCTTGTGTTAGGCATATTTCTGTTTTGGTTTCTGTTGCTGGATTGTGCTTTCAGAATTGTTGTTGTTTGATTTCGAGGTCGAAATCCTTTTTAGTGGGGGAGAAATGTGAGACCTGGATTTTATGGAAGATTAATGTTAGATTAATCGGTTTTAAGAATTTTGGAAGTTTTCGTAATTTTGGTATTTATGAGTTAGCAGCTGGTTGGTAGTGAAAACCAGTCGCAGAGTGTAATTGTATCGCGGGAGATCGAAACGCCGTCGTTTTACGTTGAGTAACCAGTCGTTGGCAAAGCCTGCCAGCAGATAGTATCTTAGGCGTGCGTTGGGTAGGATCTGCCAGCAGCAACGCTTACGTGGATTTCAGCAGAGAGCGCTAAGGAATTTCAAAACGGCGATGTTTTGTGAGGTATCTGTTGGGTGTTATCTATTAGCAGCAAGCTCCTGTAGCGAGTGCAAAATGCTGTCGTTTGGATTAGTGAAGGCGACGTCGTTTTGGTTAGTGCTGGGGGACCAGTCGTTGCATTTGTGTAGTTCAGCAGATTCGCTGACGTGTGCGAAGCTACGTCGTTTTACTTAGTTGAAACGCTGCGTTTTGATGTCGCGTCTGGTACCAGCTGCAAGGATATGTTGCGTTGTGAGAGAAATCCAGTCGCTGGTTTTGGGCGACCAGCTGTTGACAGATAGGATGACGTAAGCTGTGCGACGTCGTTTAGTTAAGTTTCCACGATGCCGTTTTGCTAGCGTTGTTGGAGAGATTCAGCAGCTGGTTTGTTTTGCATCTGCTGGTTGTATTTTCAGCGAGTGTCAACTGGTTTGTCGGTGGGATCTGTTATCAGCAGTTGAGAAGTGTATATATTGGAAGACTTGGTCTTCGATTGGTTTATTAGATTCCCATACTTAGCGAAATATTCTCCCGATTGTTGCTCTTCGCTTCGAACCCTAGGTTATTGTTCACCGTGAGTTTCTCCGGCGAATTCCTGTCGTTTCCGGCCATCATTTGGTACGTTTGAGGTAGCGTTGGACTCCTCTCGAGAAGCTCTTCCATTCCATACCACTTTTGGAGGCTGTTGTTGGCTGGAGCAAAAGCACGAAGTTGCTGTTTAGTTCGTGCATTTCGTAGTTCAGGTAAACTTCGTTCTCTTGCGATGAGATCTTGTTCCTAGCCTTGATTTAAGCTTCCAATTAAGTTGTATTGATAGTGTTTGTGTTTGTTAAGCGTAGCTCCCATCCGTGAGCTTCTGTTAGCATCCCTGAGAATTATGCTTCGTTGTTTAGCAGGTTTTTAACCAGATTTCTCGGGATCCCTTTGTGGTAATTGTTGCGCAGTATTGAGGTACGGATCTGAGCTTGAGGTAGCTGGGAATTGGCGTGAGATTTAATGTTAGATGAATTCTTGTGCACTGTCGTGGATGTTGCTGTGTGCATATGTGATTTCTGTTGAGTTTAGCTGTTATGTTTATGCATATACGCATTTCCCATATTGCATTCAGATTTCTGTTGCAGTCATTGCTTTGTATTCCGTTGTATTGTTGTTGTTTCTTACCAGGATGCGAGGGCGAGCGGCAATACCGCACTCTCATCTCCCTGCTGGGATCTGTTAGCCACCATGCGCCGAGTGGTTAATTACCACAGTTCATGGGCGAGGCAACTGCAGGTTGAGTTGTTTGATGCATCTGGTATTTGGGTGTTGTGTCAAGGCGAGTGGCTCATTACCACACTTTTAACACACCACGTGGCCACTTATTCGTTGCAGATTTTTTGGAGCTATGTTTGAGTTCCTTGGCTCCCTTGTTGGTTGTAGCCTTCAGCTGTTATCCGGTGTCTCATGTATAGCATCTGCATTTTATCTTATGCATTTCCTTTAGCTGTTTCAGTTTCTCTCCGTACTGGGGTTTGACCCCATGTCCCTCTGGGGCTTGGTTGTTTTTCCTTGCTTGTATTGTTTTCAGGGAACCCAGGTTTCACAGCTGGTCGTGGGTTTAACCCAGCTGGAGGTGCCCCAGGAGGTGGTTAGAGTATCCCAGTAGTGTGAAAACCCAAAAAATTAGTTTCACGAAATATAGCTAAAAAAAAAAAAATTCAGTTGCTTGTCGAAAATCACCTGCTTGTCGAAATTCAGCTTCTGGTCGAAAATCAGCTGCTGGTCGAAATTCAACTGCTGGACAACCAACTCAGCAGTACAGTCAGCAGTCAGCAGTTCAGTCAGCAGTCAGCAGCACAGTCAGCAGTCAGCAGTCAACAGGACAGTCAGCAGTCAACAGTCAAACCAGCTGCTGGAAGGGTCAAACCAACTGCTGGAAGGGTCAAACCAGCTGCTGGAAGGTCAAACCAGCTGCTGGAAGGTCAAACCAGCTTTGACCAACGAAAAATTTAGATTTTGGCTCGCGGATTCCAGCAGTTTTGTGCACGCATACAGGCGAGATTTCTCAATTTTAACCGTCAAATTAGGAGGATTTATGGGCAATTACACCCCTTAATTCAAGGCTTTAACCTTGCGTTTGTAACAGTAGGTTTAATGACCATTGAATTTGAGATTTAATTCTGAAACGGCAGACTCTTGATTGCCCCTTCCTTTACACCTATAAATACCACACAAAACCACAGAAGTTTTCCACACCATTTTGAAAATCCCTCAGTAAGAAAAAGCAGCAAAATCACGTTGAAATCCTGTAGAAATTCTGCCAGATTCCATAGTTGACTTTCTGCATAAGTTGAAACCCAGTGTCGTACACCAGAATGGCGAAGGGCTGATTGATTCCTACGTTTTTGGAACCGCCCAGATTCAGACTTCACACTTTTTACCAGATTCAGACTTCAGATTTTGAGTAAGTGGGTTTTTGCTATTATATTCGTTTTATATATTATATATATATATATATTATCCATGTAAGAATTCAGTTTTGAACCTACTGTTCGAGCACCTTTCTGTTCAGATCTCTGTTTCATTTCAAACTCTGTTTTTGCACTGATTTTGCTGTCGTAATATGGGTCTACGGAATATTCCGCACTCTGGGTTACTTGGTGTAACCACATGGCCTCGACCCCTTATAGGAGTAAAAATTAGGGACTGATCAGTAAACCATAGACACGAAGTAATCATCAGTGCTATCTATCATGCTATGCTCTGTTATGTTATGCTCTGCTCTGTTCTGATTATGTTCTGCTCTGAATTCAGTCATATTTGTATATATATATAATTGTTATGCTCGAATGGTATCCACCACTTGCTGAGTGTTTCCCCAAACACTCACCCCTTACTTCTCCACCCATATAAGAACGAAGAGCAGGTAGAAGAAGAAGAGCAAGAACAATTCTGGGGCTGGTGAAGATTCGGATTTCTGTTTATTTATGTAATTTCGCTTCCGCATTCTGTTATTCAAATTTTATTTTTAGATGTAAAAACGATTATATTTCGATTATTAATATACTGGTTTGAGCTATGCTATGATGGCTTAATGTTTTACAATTTTCATAATTGTTTAATATTGCCGATGTCATGAGTCTCGGTCTCGGGGCGTGACATTTTAGTGGTATCAGAGCTCACCAGGTACATAATCCGGCTGGGAAACCGAATCTGAAATTTTCAAGTTCTAGGAAGAATTTTCAGATTTGGCGAAAGACCAGTACTACCCTTCGAAAGACACGTTTTGCCATCTTTGGAAATATTTGAAAATGCAGTAACTTTTTGTACAGGACTCCGATTTCAGTTCCATCAGCTGTTCTGAAATCCCGATGGTTAGTATCTTCTGTTTAAGGATTAACCTCACGACTTTATATTTTTGGACGTATCCTCGATTTTAGGAAATGGCCCCCTCTGCTCCCCGTACTCGTGCTGCGGCTGCCCTCCGTATGAAACAAATTGCCCTCGATAACCAAGGCCGCACAATTAGGCTCCTTAGAGCCCAATTAGCCACTGAGAGACGAGGATTGGCCACCATGAAGAAAGAACTTGAAGACACTCAAGTAGCCTTAGAAGCCTCACATAAGGTCATTTCCGGACTGACCGAAATAGGCCTTAGCATGTCCAAGAAGATTGAGAAGATGAAAGTTAAGAAACAACTAGCTAAAGCAAACCATGTGGAGTGCCATCAGAAGTTCCAGGCTCGTATCCACGAGGCCGAAGACTCGATGCAGGCACAACACTTGATCATCGAGGCTCTGGTAGATGAGAAGGATAGCCTACTCCAAACCATCCAAGGTCTCCAAGAAGCTAAAAATGCCCCTGCTCCATTCGATGATGATTGGGAGGAAGAACCGGAAGAGGAAGAGATTGAGGATATTCCTCTGGGCGAGGGAGAGATAGATGATGAATAGGAAATATTTTAGCTTTGTATTCAATTCATATTTCTATTCGAATAAATTGATTAGCCTTCAAGATATCTTATTCCCGACCTTTCACAGTTATATACCGCCATTCTTAACAAATATTCCCTATGGCAGAATATGGCAGGCGATCGAAGAAGCGACAGGAACAATGGGGGCGAAGGACCCTCAAACAACGGAACTGGTCTTAGCAGAGAAGACCTAATGGCAATAGCTACAATTGTTGCCACAACGCTTCAAGGGTTGGTTGGTCCCAACCACAACCAAGCTCCACCTCCTCCCCCTCCACCCCATGGGACGAAGTTCTATTACGAGTCCCTCCGCAAGAATAAAGCCCCCACCTTCGATGGGAGCCACGACCCAGAAGTTGCTCAGACCTGGATGAAGAACATCGAGACGCAACTTTGACTCCTGGAGGTCCCAGACGCAGTCAAAGTGGATGTGGTAACACCACTCCTCGACAGTAAATCTGGGAAATGGTGGGAAGCAGTCAAGCCCACCATGACTGCCAATGGACAAACTATGACGTGGCAGAGTTTTCGAGAAGCATTCTTGAAACAGTACTTTCCCATGGAAGTACGAATGCAAAGGCTCAGCGAGTTTGAGACCTTCACTCAGACCGCAGACATGTCGGTAGTAGAGTATACCTCCAAGTTCAATTCATTGGGCACCTATGTCCCAACGATCATGGCGGATAACACTCTGAAAATGCACCGATACAAGAAGGGTCTGAACAGCTGTATCCAGTCAGCCCTGGCAGTCTACCAAGCCACGAGTCTCGAAGACTTAATGGGTGCTGCAATCCGGGCAGAGACGGACATAAATAGGAGGGAAGCTGACAATAAAACAAACGCTCCCTCAATGCTCAAACTTCGCACGGTGGGCCCAAGAACAAGCGGCCAAACTTCAACAACCGCGGCTCAGCTCCTACACCGAATAACCAGACGTTGCCAACTTGCTCATCCTACGGACAACGTCATAGTGGAGACTGTCGGAAGCATAGCGGTGCATGTTTCAAGTGTGGAAATTTGGGCCACCGAATTGTGGATTGTCCGGAGAACCAAGGCGCAAAAGCTGGACCGAGGAATGCGGCTCCGAGCAAGCCAAAGCCTAGGGAGGATAAGCCCAATGCTCGTGTGTTCGCAATGACAAGGGAAGAAGCTGAAGACGCCAGCGACGTGGTGGCAGGTACCATTTCTATCAACAAACTGCCTGCTTATGTGTTGTTTGATTGTGGTGCCACGCATTCGTTCGTGTCTAGGAGATTCGCTAAGAAGTTAGGGTTAGAGCCTAAAGTTCTATCTGAACCCTATAGAGTAGCAACTCCTACCAACGCTACCATCGAAACACATAAAATCCATCGAAACTGTGAGATATCGATAAGCGATCATCCATTCTCTGCAAACCTGATACAACTCAACATGGTCGAATTCGACGCCATCTTAGGGATGGATTGGCTATCTAAGAACCATGCTTTAGTAGATTGCCGAGGTAAGAGTGTGAAACTCCAAACCTTCGATCAAGAAGAGCTGATATATCATGGTAATAACAAGGAGCGAAAGTCCCTACTTTCTGCGGCCCAAGCATGGACAGCCATGAAGTCAGGAGCAGAAGTTTTCTTGACAATGATCCAAGAAGTAAAAGAAGGAGACGAGCTCAAGATAGAAGATATCCCGGTAGTGCAAGAGTTCGCAGATGTATTTCCAGATGACTTACCTGGAAAAGTACATGATCGAGAGATTGAGTTCGAAATCAACCTGGTGCCCGGGTCGGCCCCAATATCCAAGGCACCCTATCGAATGGCACCTGCAGAACTCAAGGAGCTCAAGGATCAATTACAAGAACTGCTAGACAAAGCAGATCCAACCCAGTGTGTCACCTTGGGGAGCTCCAGTCTTGTTCGTTAAGAAGAAAGATGGAACCATGAGATTGTGTATCGACTAAAGAGAGTTGAACAAGATCACAATCAAGAATAAGTATCCTCTTCCAAGAATTGACGACCTCTTCGACCAACTCAAGGGAGCTACAACTTTCTCCAAGCTAGATTTGAGGTCAGGTTATCACCAGCTGAAGATCAAGGCTGAAGATGTTCCAAAAACTGCATTTAGAACAAGATATGGCCATTACGAATTCACGGTGATGCCATTTGGTCTAACCAATGCACCAGCGGCCTTCATGGACCTCATGAACCGTGTGTTCAAGCCATTCCTCGACAAGTTTGTGGTGGTGTTCATAGATGATATACTTGTATATTCATCAAGTGAAGAAGACCACAAGGAACATCTCCGAGCTACTCTCCAGACCCTGCGAGAAAAACAACTGTACGCCAAATTCAAGAAGTGTGAATTCTGGCTGAAGAGTGTGGAATTCCTAGGCCATATAATTTCTGAAGCTGGAGTATCAGTAGACCCAAAGAAGGTAGAAGCCATCATGGACTGGTCTGCACCTAAGACGGTGACAGAGGTTAGAAGTTTCTTGGGATTGGCCGGCTACTATCGAAAGTTCGTAGAAGGCTTCTCCTCAATAGCCTTACCACTCACTAAAATCACCCAGAAGAACTCCAAGTTCAACTGGAGCGAAGAATGTGAGACAAGCTTCGAGACTCTGAAAACGAAGCTTGCATCTGCCCCTGTTCTGACGTTACCCGTAGGGGACAAGGGCTTTACCATCTACAGCGATGCCTCAAAAGAAGGACTAGGGTGTGTGCTCATGCAAGATGGTAGAGTAATTGCATATGCATCACGACAACTGAAGACGCATGAACGCAACTACCCAACCCACGATTTAGAGCTGGCAGCGGTGGTTTTTGCCCTAAATATTTGGCGACACTATCTTTATGGTGCAAAGTGCGAAGTATTCACCGACCATCAAAGTCTCAAGTACATATTCACCTAGAAGGAATTAAATTTAAGGTAAAGGAGATGGCTCGAGCTGTTAAAGGACTACGACTTAACGATCAACTACCACCCAGGAAAGGCAAATAAGGTGGCCGATGCGCTAAGTCAGAAGAATATGAACAAGGTGATACTATATTCAGTCTCAGCCCAACCATGCCTTAAAGAATTGATCAAGCTAAAACAAGATCAAGACCCCAGCTTGATGAGGCTGAAAGAACAGATCAAGGAAAGGGAATCGCCTGATTTCCGAACGGACCAAGATGGGATCCTTTGGATGAACGGACGACTATGTGTACCCGACGTCGATAACCTCCGTCAGGAAGTGATGTCTGAAGCACATAAGTCCAAATTCTCAATCCACGCTTCCTTGTACATGGACAACATCGTCAGATTGCATGGAATCCCAGTCAGCATCCTGTCAGATAGGGACCCAAGGTTCGTATCTCGTTTCTGGAAGAGCTTCCAAGAAGCCATGGGAAGTAAGGTTACTCTCAGTACTGCTTATCATCCGCAAACAGATGGTCAAACTGAGAGGACCATCCAGACCCTAGAAGACATGCTGCGGACTTGCACATTAGACTTCGGTAGCAATTGGAGCGAACATCTACCCCTAATAGAGTTCGCGTACAACAATAGTTACCACAGCAGCATAGGGATGGCACCATTCGAAGCCCTCTATGGACGGAAATGTCGATCGCCGTTGTATTGGGATGAAGTTGGAGAAAATGCCATCTCAGGACCTGAACTCGTCCAAGAGACAGTGAAAAAGGTAGCCATTATAAAGGAGAGACTGAAGGCAGCCCAGGATCGACAGAAGAGCTGGGCAGATCTAAAGAGAAGACCTCTGGCTTTCTAGGTAGGTGAAAAATTGTACCTTAAGGTTTCACCAATGAAAGGAGTAGTCCGATTCGATAAGACCGAAAAACTGAATCCCCGGTATGTCGGACCATTCGAAATCTTGGAAAGAGTAGGAACACTTGCCTACAGACTGGCCTTACCACCCAGTATGTCGAGAATCCACAATGTCTTCCATGTATCTCAACTAAGAAGATATATCACGGATTCTAGCCAGGTTCTCGATGAAGGATCACTCCTCGTGGAAGGGAATTTGAATCAAGGACTGAGCTATGAAGAAGTCCCAATTCGAATTGTGGAAAAAAAGGACCAGGTTCTTAGACGAAGAACAATCCCGTGCGTCAAAGTCCAATGGTCCAACCACACCGAAAGAGAAGCCACGTGGGAAATGGAAGAGAAGATGCGTAAGCAATATCCCTACCTTTTCGACGATGAAGGTGACCAAGTTTCGAGGACGAAACTTCTTTTAAGGAGGGAGGGATGTGAACCCAAAAATATAGTTTCAGGAAATAGAGCAAAAAAAAAAAAATTCAGCTGCTGGTCGAAAATCACCTGCTGGTCGAAATTCAGCTGCTGGTCGAAAATCAGCTGCTGGTCGAAATTCAACTGCTGGACAGCCAACTCAGCAGTACAGTCAACAGTCAGCAGTTCAGTCAGCAGTCAGCAGCACAGTCAGCAGTCAGCAGTACAGTCAGCAGTCAACAGTCAAACCAGCTGCTGGAAGGGTCAAACCAGCTGCTGGAAGGGTCAAACCAGCTGCTGGACGGTCAAACCAGCTTTGACCAACGAAAAATTTAGATTTTGGCTCGCGAATTCCAGCAGTTTTGTGCACGCATACAGGCGAGATTTCTCAATTTTAACCGTCAAATTAGGAGGATTTATGGGCAATTACACCCCTTAATTCAAGGCTTTAACCTTGCGTTTGTAACAGTAGGTTTAATGACCATTGAATTTGAGATTTAATTCTGAAACGGCAGACTCTTGATTGCCCCTTCCTTTACACCTATAACTACCACACAAAACCACAGAAGTTTTCCACACCATTTTGAAAATCCCTCAGTAAGAAAAAGCAGCAAAATCACGTTGAAATCCTGTAGAAATTCTGCCAGATTCCATAGTTGAATTTCTGCATAAGTTGAAACCCAGTGTCGTACACCAGAATTTTTGGCAAAGGGCTGATTGATTCCTGCGTTTTTGGAACCGCCCAGATTCAGACTTCACACTTTTTACCAGATTCAGACTTCAGATTTTGAGTAAGTGGGTTTTTGCTATTATATTCGTTTTATATATTATATATATATTATCCATGTAAGAATTCAGTTTTGAACCTACTGTTCGAGCACTTTTTCACGCAGATTCAAACTTTCAAATTGTAAGTGGGATTTTTGCTATTAATTTCGTTTGTTATATTATATATATTATTCATTTCGAAAATTCAGTTTTAAGCCTACTGTTCGAGCACCTTTTTGTTCAGATTTCTGTATCGTTTCAAGCTCCGTTTGCACTGATTTTTGCTATCGTAATATGGGTCTACGGAATATTACGCACTCTGGGTTACTTGGTGTAACCACATGGCCTCGACCCTTAGAGGAAAAAAAATAGGGACTGATCAGTAAGCCATAGACACGAAGTAATCATCAGTGCTATCTGTCATGCTATGGTCTGTTATGTTATGCTCTGCTCTGTTATGCTCTGCTCTGTTCTGATTATGTTCTGCTCTGAATTCAGTCATATATATATATATATATATAATTGTTATGCTTGAATGGTATCCCCCACTTTCTGAGTGTTTCCCCAAACACTCACCCCTTACTTCTCCACCCAGATAAGAACGAAGAGCAGGTAGAAGAAGAAGAGCAAGAACAATTCTGGGGCTGGTGAAGATTCGGATTTCTGTTTATTTATGTAATTTCGCTTCCGCATTCTGTTATTCAAATTTTATTTTTTGATGTAAAAACGATTATATTTCGATTATTAATAGACTGGTTTGAGCTATGCTATGATGGCTTAATGTTTTACAATTTTCATAATTTTTTAATATTGCCGATGTCATGAGTCTTGGTCTCGGGGCGTAACAAGTAGCGTATTGCATATTTATATGTATCAGTATTATTAGCCAGGGGATGCCCTGTGCTTAGTTGTTGTATATTGTTGCTGGAGTCTGATACTTGTGTTGATGCTATACTGTTTTATCTTGGCTGGTAGCCTTTGTTGGTTTCGTTTGTAAACTGGGATATCTATTTTGAGTATCACGCTATTTTAAATTAATTGTTTTAAACTGTCAGGCCAAAAGCAAAAATTTTACCCGTTTTTTAGTAGCTTCCGCATGTGTTTATATGTTTTATCTCTGATATGAGCACGAGGCCTGACATCCTCTGCCTCATATTTAATTCTTTCTGGGTAAAGAAGTATTTCAAACTCTTGTGATCTGTAAATATTTCACACTTCTCCCCATAGAGATAATGTCTCCATATCTTAAGGGCAAAACAACAGCTGCCAGTTCCAAATCATGCGTTGGATAATTCTTTTCATGATCCTTCAGCTGTCTGGATGCGTATGAAATTACTTTACGATCCTGCATCAACACAGCTCCTAAACCCAACTTAGATGCATCTGTATAAATTACAAATTTTCCTTCATCGGATGGCATGGTTAACACTGGTGCTTCTATCAGCGCTTGCTTCAGCTTGTCAAAACTGTTTTGACACTCAGCTGTCCAGTTATACTTCACTTGCTTCCTTGTTAACGTAGTCAAGGGAACAGCTATCTTAGAGAATCCTTGGATAAATCACCTATAATATCCGGCTAAACCCAAGAAACTCCTTATCTCTGCAACGTCTTTGGTATTGGCCAGTCACGAACAGCTTCTACTTTGGCTGGGTCAACTTCTATCTCATCCTTAGAAATAATATGGCCTAAGAACGATACATTCTCCAACCAGAACTCACATTTGCTAAATTTAGCAAACAAATGTTTATCTTTCAAAATCTGGAGAACTGTTCTCAAATGTTGAACATGCTCGCATCTGGTCTTAGAATATACTAAGATATCATCAATAAATACCACTACGAACCGGTCCAAAAATGGTTGAAAGACTCTATTCATTAAATCCATAAAAGCTGATGGAGCATTTGTAAGTCCAAATGGCATAACTAGAAATTCATAGTGGCCATACCTAGTTCTAAAGGCTGTTTTATAAACATCTGCTGCTTTAATTTTCAGTTGGCGGTATCCAGACCTCAAGTCGATCTTAGAAAATACTATAGACCCTTTCAGCTGGTCAAACAGATCTTCTATCCTAGGTAATGGATACTTATTCTTAATCGTTAACTTGTTCAGATCTCGGTAATCTATACATAGCCTCATACTTCCATCCTTTTTCTTAACAAATAAAATAGGGGCTCCCCAGGGGGAAGTACTTGGTCTGATAAACCCCTTTTCCAACAGATCTTGTATCTGTTCTTTCAATTCCTTCATTTCTGATGGAGCTAAACGGTAAGGTGGTCTAGAAACTGGAGCAGCTCCTGGAATTAGATCAATTGAAAATTCCAGCTCTCTGTCAGGTGGTAGTCCCTGGATATCTTCTGGAAAAACCTCGTGGAACTCACTTACCACTTCTACATCTGACAACTGGGGTTTACTGGTTACGGTTAAAGATGATAAACTAACCAGAAATCCTACTCCTCCTTTCCTCAAACAACGTTGAGCCTTAAGAGCTGATATTATTCGAGGAATCTTACAAATATGCTTAGCTTCAAACTTAAAGGAATCTCCTCTGGGTGGATTAACCGCTACTGTCCGAAGCTTAAAATCTATTACTACTCCATACTTAGTTAACCAATCCATTCCCAAAATCATATCAAATTCAGGTTACGGTTAAAGATGATAAACTAACCAGAAATCCTACTCCTCCTTTCCTCAAACAACGTTGAGCCTTAAGAGCTGATATTATTCGAGGAATCTTACAAATATGCTTAGCTTCAAACTTAAAGGAATCTCCTCTGGGTGGATTAACCGCTACTGTCCGAAGCTTAAAATCTATTACTACTCCATACTTAGTTAACCAATCCATTCCCAAAATCATATCAAATTCAGGCATTGGCAATATGATTAAATCAGCAGTAATTTGATGCCCTTGAAGTTTAAGCTCTAAACTCTTACATACATCGTGAGATATCAATTCTTCTCCTGACGGTACTGATACACAGAAACCTACAGCTACCTGGTCAGGCTTGATGGGCAATTTCTTCGTAAATTGAGTAGCTATAAATGAATGAGTGGCTCCTGAATCTATTAAAGCCATGGAAGGTAATTCAGCAATCATAATCTCACCCATAACTATTGTCGAGTCTGGGTTGGCTTGAGCAGTTGTCATTACAAAGGCTCTACTGGTCACCAATTGCTTGGACTTTGGACAATATTTCAAAATATGTCCCGACATTCCACATTTATAGCAGACATTTTGTCCAAGTCTGCATTGTCCAGGATGATTCTTGTGGCACTTAGGACATTCTGGCCTATTATTACCAGCAGGAACAGAGCTAATAGGTTGAATCGTTAGAGGCTTCTGCTCCTGAGGCCTCTGCTGGTTCTTGTTTTGTTTCTTGAACGACCTCTGGTCCTTCTGCTGAAAGGCCTGTCTTTTCTGTTGCCTTTCCTCACCAACATCTTTCCAATCCCTTTCAATCGCAGGGTTCTATCCACTGCTTCTTGATAGGTCATTGGCACAGATAGCCTAACATTCATTTTGAACATAGGCTTCAATCCCTCCATGAAATGACTTAGCTTTTCTTCTGGGTCATTTCCTATCAAAGGCACAAAATAGCACCCTCTTTCAAACTTCCTCACATATTCCTATACGGTTAGACTCCCCTTCTTAAGGGTCAAAAACTCCCTCTTCAATTCAAACCTCTTACCAGCCGTGAAGTATTGCTCAAAGAATACTTGTTTGAAATCTGCCCAAGTGAGATTTATCAAATCTACAGACAATTTGACTCCTTCCCACCAAATCATGGCATCCTCTCTCAACATATAGATAGCGCACCTTGGACTATCTAAATCAGACATCTGGAGGTATTCCAAGATAACCTCCATTGATTTGATCCAACTCTCTGCCACTAGTGGATCAGTTGTACCACTGAATTCTTTTGACCACATATATATATCAGAACATGCTAAATAATTTAAAGACAATGCTCTAAAAATAAACTCACAACTTAGAGGAACGGACGATGAACTCTGATTCAGCTGACGGTGCGTGTGTTTATCTCAGGAATGTTGCTCTGATACCATGTTGTGACGCCCGAACCCACGGGAATCACGAATTGGGGTAAATAAAAATTTTCGAATAAAAAGAGGGGCTGAAAGACAATTTGTTATAAGTTGTATTTCTTATAACTTAAAAAAAAATTGAAACACGAACTCAACCAAAAGCTGACAGACACTCACTTGCGTGCTAACTACTAAAAACATTGCGGAAAACAGATTCTGATATAAATTTTGCAATTGCGAGTTACAACATCTGAAATTCTATTTGAATATACAACTGTTGTAATTGATCTAATACAGATGCCTAACATACAATACAACATCAGCTATGACACGGAAAACGCTGGCCATTGATAAACACAACACCCAGCAGCTTCTGTCAGATTTCACCTCCCATTCGCTCCTTAGCCGTCATACCTGCACCATTTTAAAAGCTAATGAGCCTAGGGGCTCAGCAAGTAAAATCTGAGTAATAACGAATTCATTTAACGCAGGCAGACATCTGAAACATACATAACTTGAGTTAAAGGAATCATCAATACATAAACGTTTCATAAACATTTCTTTCTTTCGTAAACTTGGAGATAGGGGATAATAGCCCCGATCTCATCATCATCATTTTCTTTTGATTTATGGCTTAGAAGCTCTCCTTAGGTCCGTGTTGCACTTTTATCAAAATGAATTCTGATATCAGTCTTAGCATATAGCTCATATGAAAGGGCAGCCGACATCTGGACGACTACTCACCCTTCTCCTTGGTGACCGTGTGTTATCTATGCCATAAACCTTAAAATAACTTTTGTTCCTTTAACATCCTTTCTTTCTTTGAAATTTCTTTAAACATCATCGGGTTCCTTTCTTTAAAACTTGCTTACCATTTTTAAAACTTTACTGAGTATCGAATTCGACTGCTGAAACTCATCGCTGAAATGAAATTGTCGCAACTAGAAGAAACTGTACTGGGAAGCAAAACAGATCTTCACTGTTCACGATTATCGTAAAACAGATGTAAGGATATCAGCTAACATTGAAACAGATGTGTTAAATTAAATGATGTCGTTAGCGTAAGAAACAGATGTGGCTTGGGATACTGTTTGAATAGTGAACATCTGTAACTATGAAATAGAATTGGTGACTCAGCTGTTAAAGAATTGGTTTTGGTCAAACAGATGTCAACGCAACTAAGTTGGTCAACTCAGACGTCAACACAACTGATACAAAGGCTTTCAGGTGTTGAACAAACCAACAGCTGAATACAAATTAAAGCAACAGCTGGTTACGAACAAATGAAACAGCTGATTACGAAACAATGCAACAGCTGATTACTTAATAATACACCAACTGTTTACGAAAACTGATGCAACAGCTGATGACTTAATAATACAACAACTGTTTATGAAAATTGATCCAACAGCTGATGACTTAATAATACAACAACTGTTTACGAAATCTGATGCAACAGCTGATGTGAGAAATTCTCGAAACCAAAAGCTGACTTTAAACTTGGTGTTGCAACATCAAAACGAATGCTACGCTATCAGCTGTTATCTATCAAACCATACTTTATACTGATTCGACTAACAACATCCGATTACATAGCGTCAAATTCCAATGTAACCATTCACCTGAAAGAAGAACATTCATGAACATACTTGAATCAAACTCGAATCCTCAGTATCCATATTTTTTTGGAAAACACTTGGAAGCATAAAAACATCATTTTGAACCCATCTTTCTTTCCTTCTTACATGTTAATTCATTTTAAACATGAACTTCAACATACTATAACATACAGGCAAGCAGATCCATAAAATGAATAAAATCAATATATGCTTTAAATGGTATAGCAAAGGATCAGCTTTTACTTGCCTTAAACAACGCTTTGCAACGATAGCTAATTCCTACAGAAATCTCCTCCTCGAGCAACAACACGAGCTTCTCCAGAAAATATTTTTGAAGAACACTAAATATTTTCTTTGCAAATGATAACATACTTTACTTTCAAAACAGGTTTAAATATGGAAGGGATTAGTGGCAAGGTGCTATGTTTACAAAGCATGACACACCTCAACCAAGTTGTACAAATTTTTGTAAAATTCCCTTCACATCATTTTAATTTATAAAACACCAAATCCTTTTCAAAAGAAATCATTTGTCCTCCTTAAAGATATTTTCAATCGATTTAAACCTGCTCATGTATCGCTCTTGGAGTCATCTGCTGGAATCAGCCGCGACGCATCTTATTTTCTGAAATCAATAAAATAGCAAATGCATAACATTTAAAATTGCCATTTTGGCCCATGAAATTAATAAAATGCATAAATGTGGTCTTATGGATTTTGGGGCGTTACAAGACATCTACTGTTCATATCTCTGTTTCAACTAATTCCCGACTCTCTTCTTCATCGGATATTTCTTCAATAGATATGCTGACGTCAACGTTGCTGATTTCATTTTCTCTTCTTTGGCGTTTGATTCATTTACATTTGCGACGTCTGTTTCATCTTTGTCATTCCAGTTGATCAACGTCTGTTTCAGTCTTCTCAACGGCAGAATTATTCTTCTGTTCAACCACTGATATAGTCCGTCGTTCCAGCAGCTGTTCGTCGTCTGAGATTATATCAACTTCTGCTTCACATTTGATCAGTTGCTCCTCTTGACAACGTCTGATCGAACTTCTCGTATCAACGTCTGATGTCTGTTGTCAGCTGATTCATCGCTCTACGTCTGACATGGAATGCGTGAGTTCCGTGTGGATGCCAAGATCCTATTTTGGTTGGGTTGTTTTCAGCACATGTGACAAAATAGGGAGAAATGAAAGAGATCTGATGGTTCGATTATTTTTTTTAATCCAAGTCTAAATATTTTAAGCAAACCTAGTAGTACTTGTTCTTATTTGAAACAAAGTTTATTTAAGTGCTCTGATGTGTTTTCAACTTTCTGTTTATGCGGAATTCATATCTATGCTACAAATGCTTTTAAGGTTTTAAAATGTTTTCGAAGCTGAATGTATAAAGATAGGGAGAGTAATGATCTTCGAATTGCAGAGTTTTTCCGAAAGAAAATGCGGCAATATTTCTTCTGACGAGCTGACACAGATCTCACAAATCTGTGTGTATGCCAAGATTTTCAGATGCGGTTATGGGGCCACGTCTGGAATGAAATAGGAGAAAATCTATTATTCGTTTATTCTTAACTCCTGTCTGAATATATAATCTAAACAGTAGCATATGATTTGTCTTTCAAAATCATTGCATATCGTTGCATTCGGTTGTCCCCAAAATCTGTAAAATTCCTGTTGTCACGTTGTTTTTGTTGTGGCAGTGTAGGGAGAGCTTTATTTAAAATCTGTCGGAAAACCAGTTTTTGATACCTTTTTTATATCCACAAAAAGGGAGAGAATTGTTAGATTATGCATCTGTTATTTGAGGTTTTTTGTAAATCAAAAAGGGAGAGATTGATGGATCTGGATAACAAATCCAGATCTGAGTTTTGAATTACACAAAACCTGTTATTGTGTTTCTAATGTCTTTATGTAGTGTACAGATGTTAAGATCAACAAGTAGAGAGATCTGAAGAAAGCTGCATTGTCTAACGAGAAGTGATGAAAAGTCTGGCAGACGTAAGTAGGAGAGATTTGGAATAAGTGAAGTCTGAAAGAGAGATCTGGAAGATGTGATAAGCAGATTAAAAGAGACAATCGAATCGAAGAAGTCTTGTTCGAGAGATTGATGGATCTGGATAACAAATCCAGATCTGAGTTTTGAATTACACAAAACCTGTTATTGTGTTTCTAATGTCTTTATGTAGTGTACAGATGTTAAGATCAACAAGTAGAGAGATCTGAAGAAAGCTGCATTGTCTAACGAGAAGTGATGAAAAGTCTGGCAGACGTAAGTAGGAGAGATTTGGAATAAGTGAAGTCTGAAAGAGAGATCTGGAAGATGTGATAAGCAGATTAAAAGAGAACATCGAATCGAAGAAGTCTTGTTCAGTTGATAGGAGAAGTCTGATCACATGATGAAGAGGTGAAGTCTGATGAAGAGACCCGTTGAAGAGGAGAAATCTGGAAGACGATAAATAGAAGAAGTCTGGTACGCTAAATAGAATAATTCTGGAATCTAATAAAGTTAAAAGAGAAACTGAAAAGAAGATCGAAAGCAAAGTCTGACCGGAGATGCAAAAAGAGGAGAAATCTGATGACAGTTGGAACGCTACAAAGTAGTTAAGGATGCTGATGAAGAAAAGAAGTTTATCGGATTTGATTACGTGGACAGCTTCCCTTACGTGGAGTCCTGCGTGGACAGCTTCGCTTACGTTGAGTCCAGCTGTACTTGCTATTAGTTGCGTCGCGTACAGAGAAGAAGAAGTCTAATTTGGCATGAATAGGTGAAGTCTGTTTTGGAGTGAACATGAGAAGTCTGATGAAGTCTGATGGAGAAGAAAAGATTAATCAGACGTTGCGTGAAGAAAAGATGAAACAGCTGGTGCGCAAAGACATAAACAACTCATGAGTTGAATCAGCTATTGAAGAAGACGAATCAGCTGTAAGCAGAAGATGTTAATCAGCTGTAAGCAGAAGATGAAGAAAACGTAGATGAACAGATGTTGCGCGAAGACAAAGTTCAATCAGCAGTTGAACAGAAGAAAAACAGAGGCTGATAACTGTTGATAAATCAGATGTTGATCAATAGAGGCGATCAGCTGCTGGAACGACGGACGATATCAGTGGTTGAACAAAAGAATAATTCAGCCGTCGAGAAGAATGAAACAGACGTTGATCAACTGGAATGACAAAGATGAAACAGATGTTGCGAAGAGGATGGAATCAGACGTCGATCAGATGTTGAGTGCAAATAAAACCAACAGCTGAGCGAACAGCTGTTGGACAATTTAATACAAAGAAAGACAACAGCTGAGCAAACAGCTGTTGAATCAGACGTGATAAAACAAGCATTCAGGTGAAGCAATTGCTGAGCCTTCAGCTGTTGAGTACATCAACCGATTTAAAAGGGAAAGAATCAGTGGCTGAAATTGAGTTGTACATTTGCCTTGATTTAAGGGGACCAGATTAGTACTATTCTGGGAAATAGTACAATATACTGAGGATGATTGCACCAATTTGGGAAGAAGAGAAATTAGCCTTGACAAGCGCAGAAGAGAATTGATTCTATTGTCTATATCTTTGGGGGAAGCTATTTAAACAACTAGAATTGAAGAAGAGGAGTGATCGAAAAGATTGAAGATACACACAGAAACAGAAACAGAGAAATTACAGAGGGAATAAAATAGAGAAGACGAAGCAGTTGGCCAGCTGCTGAGTCTTCATCAGCTTTGGTAGAAGCATTTTCCCAGTGTGTGAGATTTCTTATTTCGAGAGTTGCTTTCACTGTAAATCTCACACACAGAGATTCACTCACACATATTGAGAGATGTGTGAAATAGAATAGTGAGTGAATCAAATCAACAATGTAAAATCAGATCCCGTCCAAGCACAAAGACGTTAAACTCTGTGTCTGTAGCCTTTCTCACATAGGCATAAAACAAGTGATTGAGTGGAGTTCTAGGAGTTCAAATTTGGGCAGTGGGTAAGTCCCAAATTTGATTGGGTCTGTAGATCAAATCTTCTAGTGGAACCTTCCGAGGCGGAAGAAGGGGAGACGTAGGATATTTATATCCAAACTTCCATAAACAAACATTGAGTAATCTCTTTACGATTTACAGCATTTTACTTCCGCATACACATTTTACATTTAACACGCACGGCATTTCAGATTCCACACGCACAGTAGCTTTAACTTATGTTTAATGGAATCTGAATGCATCGCATTTGACTTTAGCATGTTTAATTATCAGTTGGCACACACACGCACGAATTTGTTTCAACATATCAGATTTCACATATGCCGTCGCATTATTATTTGTGTGAAATCTGTTTGGGCAGTTGTTTTAAAAGCTAGGATTCAGTTCTGGTGTTTTCCGCATGTTTTTATTACATACCAGATATGTCTCCAGTGCTCTGTTTTATGTTCAAGAACCCGAGGTATTTCACCTCTTTTTAGCAGCGCAAAAATACAGCTCAAAAATTGTAAAATAGGATTAGATCTCTGTCGGTCCCTTCCCTTTGCGTCCTTTATCTTATTGCATTTGTGAGATCTGATCCTTCGATCCTAATAGTGGACTACATCTATTCTCATGATGGAGCTATCACACTGAATCCCCAACTCAACTTCTCCAGTGTGAGACCCATGCATACTACGAATGATTTTGCTATGAAGGTATGCGTAGCTCCTGAATCGAGCAGAGTGTTAGCGGCAATTTCCAACAAGGAAATCCGACATGTGATCAAGGTGGTGTCTGGGTTCGCTTGCTTCGCTTTCATGATGAAAACACTGCCCGGGATGGCCCATCTCAACTGTGGACATGCAGTGGATATGTGTCCCAGAGCCTTGCACTTGAAACACACATTCATCATTGCAAGGTACATCACAAAATGTCTGCGCTGGCACACTGGACATAACGGTCTATCATCTAACTGTGGGAAAACAGGCCTCTGGAGTTTCTTCCCCTGTTGCTTCGTGTACCTATGTGGACCTATGTATGGCCTCTTGCCTTGCTGCTGCACTAACGGGGTAATGGTCTATTCTCTTCACATCATGCTCCATCTCTCGAAGCGCCCTCTCAGCACAGAAAGCTCCCGCAATATCGGTAATCAGTCAACCCTGCTACTAGCACGTCCCGTTTGATTGTCGGCCTCAGTCCTTCTACAAAGTGCTTCAGCTTCTCATTGGCATTAACAGTAATCAAGGTTATAAAATGGCATCCCCTATTGAACTTTCAGACAAATTAACAAACCGACTTATTGGCCCCTTCCCATCCTAGGCGGGCAGTACCCCTCAGCATTATTTGATGCATCGCATCCTATTCCAATCGTCAGCTCCGTGACGTCAAAAATCATCTTTAGGGTACCTGAAAATTCCTTCGGACTCATCTTCCGAAATCTCTCATAAACCACCTCTGGTTTCACCCTCCAAGCAGCCTCAGCCTACTGCTCGAGTAAACATGTCAAATAAGCTAACAACAATCCACTAGCCTCGAGGTGGAGGTGGAGGTGGATCTCGTCTCTCTTCCTCGTCCCCTGAGTCCCTGATCATTCATCGTCTGGGAGGCATTTTGTACATACAGTCCAAGATCACACGTAACCAACATCCATCTATGGTAAAACATTGATCCAATACTCTAGTAACATTTAAAATTTTTTACTTTAAAACTTTAAAAACTAAGAAACTGGAGGTGTGAGTCTTGAGCTTCTCGAAACCGGTAGCTAGCACAATCCTTCAGGACCTTGTTCTGATATCAACTGAAACGACCCAAACTACTATAATTTTTTTTTTTTGCAAACTCAAAACTTAAAGTCACATTGCGATAAAATAATAATTAATTCAACAACGATTTTCAAAATACTACGTCGTAAAGATTTTATTTCAAAAACAATAAAAATTCCTCAAAATTTCCGATAAAAATTCTCATAACAGTCTTTTGCGGAAGCTATAGGTCCCGGGAGTGCGCTGCCTAGGTCCTGGGCTCCTCAAGCATCATTTCCTCAAACCTCAACATTACTCTTACCTGCACACAATCAGATCTAGTGAGTTTAAATACTCAGCAAGCTCAAACCTTTATAAAAAGTATTAAATATACATCCACATGCATGAAAATAGCAATACTAAATTCTCATAACAGTCTTTTGCGGAAGCTATAGGTCCCGGGAGTGCGCTGCCTAGGTCCTGGGCTCCTCAAGCATCATTTCCTCAAACCTCAACATTACTCTTACCTGCACACAATCAGATCTAGTGAGTTTAAATACTCAGCAAGCTCAAACCTTTATAAAAAGTATTAAATATACATCCACATGCATGAAAATAGCAATACTAAAATTACGTTTTAAACTTGAACATCAGAACTTTAAACGAACTTTAAACTGTAAACTTTAAACTTTAAACATCATCGTCAAAAAGCTTTAAGTAAACTTCAGCCTCGAATCCTCAAACTATACGTCATGACATGTAAATAATGGAAATCCTCTAGAATAACATTTTAGGTGAAGTTTGCTCATTGATGCGACCCCTCTGTTCACTTGATCAAACTATAAACATTGTACTAGGCTGGAATAGCTCTACGGACCTCTTGCGCCGTAATCACTATCCCCCTATAATATGGCTCTACGGACCTCATGCATTGTAATCACCATATACCTCTACGTCTTGGTCACAGTCAACTCGCATTCTTCAAAATAATTTTCTTCCTTTTCTTTTAAAACATCACGTCTCATGCCATTAACATCATAAAAAATCATCATTTTTATTTTCAAAATGTTTCTGCCATAAACTTGTTTGCTATGCATTAGAAAATATAGAAAATTTGAGCTAAGATCAACTGAAACCGTTTTAGGATTCTCGACGGGCTACTCGGACACCGGACGGTCTCAAGGAGTCATCGGACATCCCAAACTCACCATAATCAACCCAAGCCTAGAAAATATAATTTACACATCTTAAACATGTTTACAAGCCATAAACATAGTGTTCGGATGCCTTCTGGGTGCTGCCATGACCTCTAAATTTTCAGCGCTATGTGTTGCCTCTCCTAGCTTCCCTATGGGTCCGTGCGACTTCTAACTTAAATTTTTCCTCAACTCCCAGCCCATGAAATCATCTTAGGATCTATACTTACATGGTTTAGGACCTATAGAACCACGAAACAAAGTACCGGACAATCGCAGAAAGGCGCGCAACACAACCCTACTCCCTCCTAGCCTCGCCTCCGCTCACCCGATGGGATTGTATGCGCGTTGCCCCTCCCTCGTGACTCCACTTCCTCTCCAACCCAACCAGCTCACAACCAGACCTCTTAAGGATCCTCTAAGTCATGCCCCAAGTCCTGGACCAGCCCTCCTAGTTGATCCATGACAGCCCACCCATCACCTTGACCACCCAAGAACAAGACTCACACCCCACTCTCTAGAACGACATTTCCCGGTCTCAAACTCTAATATGCCCTCAACCTCCCTCGACCAGCCATGAACTAGAACTAGGTGGCTTCCTTAACTCATGGTTCAGACCCTATCCAATACGACGAACCAAGGTCCCCTCACAAAGATTAACCCGAGCCCCTTCACCCTCGGCCACGCTGTACCCATCGACTACCCCATTTCGCCCAGCCTTAATCCCAGCTCAAACCAACCTCATACCAGACCCATGTGACCCTCTAGACATGACTTATAACCCAAAAAAGGTCCCTGGTCGAGCTAAGGTCCGACCCGATGGACCATCAACACACGAAGGCGACAAGTAAGGAACATACAAAAAATACTCCAACGCTTCATGCAAACGTCCAGCCGTTAAAATTACGGTTTACATGCATCAAATGACTCAGAACACACATAATATAATCTGAAAGTGGCAGTGAGGAAGATTTAAAACTTCTATTTTGTTGTAAAGAATGCGAATATACGTTACCGGAGGAATCGGAATGAATCGGGAGACGAATTTCCTACAAGCTTGCTCCTTGGAGTCTCATGGCCACACCTAGGTCTTTTCAGGGGAGAAAGGTCGGCCAGTATGAGGTAAAGAATCTTGGAGGCGTGCATGAAGTCTCTCCCAAGAGTTAGGGTAGCTAAATAGGTTTTAGGTGCTAATTAGACCCACTAATTAATAGTATAATTGCCTAATTACAAGCCCAACTTAAATATTAATCATACTCACTAAATAAATTCATTTCGTGGCCTAAATAATTGGAAATTTTGTATAAAAAGCTTACACACTCAATTGCAAGGAAAATTGGCTAAACGGACATAGCACTCAAAAATTGGATTTTTGTCTATCCATTATCCAAAACATTAAATTTATCAATAGAGAAATATTTGGGTTTGCTAAACTCTTTAAAATAAATGTTGGAACAATTTAAAGTCACCTCCATCGTTCCCGATCATCCTTCCGTGGCCGGCACCAGATATTCACCTGAAATTATCAAAACTCGAGAAACACATTTAAATTTCAGAATAAATCACCATTAATATTTAAAACCTCAATTATAATTTAAATCATTTAAAACTTTTATCTTATGCATGTGATATCGGACACTACATCTTATGTTCTATGTTTTGTCATCTCCAAAAAGTGAGAAATTATTGGAATATGCCTTAGTTTTGGTGAGACAAAATCAGCTCGGAGACCTGTCAGTTTAGGTCAATAAATTTAGCAAGTTGAATAAGGTCAATTCAGATCGGAACAAGGAGGAACCTTATGAGCAGATTGATAGAGATCGTAGCAGGTTCCACCAAATGTTTCCTTGCATGGAAACAAATCCGACTGAAGCTTCGCACAAAACAGATCAACTTGGTAAAGTCAACCCAGTGTAGACTGAGTAAAGTCAACTCAGTTGTAGGAATAGTTTAGGAAACCAGATCAGAGGATCCGTGTCGAAGCATATGACAGTTCAGTTCCGAGTTAAAGAACATATCAAAACAGAGCAGAGTAGATCAAGTTTGGCTGAAGAATAGTTAAGGACACCAAGCCGAACAGATTGGAGCATTGTTGTTTGATCAGTTCAGTACTTACTTCGAGGTAACGACTTCACAGAGTGGTTAAGGCAGTTGAATATCTTGGGAAATATTCAGAGTCTGTCAGAATCAAGTTGGTACGAGGATTACCTTTTATGTGAAAGTAAGAAAGCATTTATAGAGAGTACGGAACTAAGTACAAGCTCTAAATGCTCATTAATGTAGAAGCATAGGGTCAAACGGCTGAATCTACGAGATACATTTATTACCGTTTTATTCTGGAGCATATAAAAGGGGAAGAGAAGTAAAGCTTTCCATACCGACCATCGAAGTAATCATTATTTGAAAACTGAAAGCTATTTTCTTATTTAGAGAAGCATACATTTGTCAATCTTTAATCTTTTATCCTTGATTCATCTATACTTCTATGCAATCAAATTCCTTCTGTTTTCATGTACTAATATCCTTCTGCACATAAACTAATATCCTACTGCATATATATACGTTCCTATAGTCTCATTTTCTTTCATGAAAAAGCATTTTATTGAAAAAAAAAATTAGAAATTAATTTTTTAAATCTTAAATAACAATAAAGTTTTCTAAATTTTTCACATTTTGTCTAAGTTTTCCTTTTAGTTTAGTTAGTCGAGCCAACAAAAATTACCATGGGGATATGAAAAATTCTCCGTAACACAAATTTGTCTAGGACTCTTTAAGTTCAAATTTATTATACATTACAAAATACGAGATGTAAGATGAAATGACAAAAGATATTAGAATGTAAATACAAACGATAAAATAATGATAGAAGTAGTAGAGCGTTAAGTTACGCATGTTATGTTAAGTGTGGATTAAACTATCAATATTAAGTAATCTATCAATGATTATGTAATCAACCATACAAAAATATCTGAATGATGGTAATTTCAATGTTGATAGGACCAGCTTTTTTTGATCAAACTCGAGCGGACATCAACGTAAACCAGAAAATATCTACTACAACATTAGCAAGAGTTGGTTTGGAGAAAATACAATACAGCCAAAACGGGATTTCTGAGATAATAGTGTTAACGAGTAAAATTCGGCAGCCTGCTCAATGATTATTCAAGAGGCACTACAGTAAGCGGGACATCCATAAAAAATAAACACCAGAAAAAATATTTTATAGGGGCACCTAGCTCGACATCATATGGTCGATCGATTGAAGAGCTTGATTGGCAAAGAAACGGACATCAACATCAGGGTCCTCAGCAAGTTCTATCAAGCAAGGGCGTATGGTTTTCTCCACCACCTTGGAAAGTAACATTATTGTGTTTCAAATACATGAATAGAGGTAAGAAACAGGAAAACAAACTAGAATCGATTCAGATTCACGTTTCACAAGGTGTGTACGCACTATCATGCAAGTGAAAGAAACAGATAGTGAACTTACGGATTGATCGACGATGGGGACCGTGGATTGTAAAACTTTAGCCACGTTAAATTTTATGTTCGGTACTCTGCTAAACACAAGTAACTCACAGTTGATCATACATAGAAGCTGTTGATTACACAACCACATTCATAGATAATTTTGGAAACTGGATTGCAGAAGCTATTGATTACATAACCATATAAATAGATAATTTTGGAAACTGGGATTACTTGTCTTTTGATGCGGTAACAATGACTGGCAACAGTTTCGAACATGTTATCTCAGAGCCCATAACAGGAGCAAGCAGTGAAACTGCACGAAGAATGGTCATTCGATACAGGTAATGTGGGTTGGTTATCTTTTCCAACACCTGCATTTTAGCGACAGACCGATTAAAAATTATTCATGCTATATTTTAAATCAGTCATGAAATGGCAAAAGTTCTATAATTTTATGGCAGGGTGTTCTCCTTATTCATCAATGAATAAAATATGACGACAAAATAACAGCAGAACGGTAACCAAGGAACTTCTATTTGTCAAGATGGGGGGAAACTGGAAATTCTTGACCAATTTGCCTCTATGTGAAGCTCACATGTTATCCATGATTAACTCAAGGCAATCCTTAACTAGCCATAAATGGCTTAATATGCTCACAAATGCTCCTCTTCCCGTTGTTAGGCATATAATCACTATGGATCTCTCCTCCTATGTTCTCTAGTTTATCACAAAAGCAGACATCAGGTTTTTAATTAATCTACGGTTCAAAACTTGTGCATATAATAAGAAACAGAAAATTGAAATATAACTTCTTTGACTTTATGTGCAAGCTGCAAAGATAATTTAATCAGTCGTACATGCAGAAAGCCAATTGAAAGACAAGGCTAGCAACTGCAATGAAAAAAAACAACACAATAATTGGCAATCATCAACAAACCTGCGGTACTATATGCTGCATTGCCCACTCTGGACCAAATTCTTCAGCGAGGCGTTTTAGATTATTAGCAGCAGCATCTCTAATTGAATGAACCTTTACAAATAAAATATAAGAAATCAATGGTTGTCCATTTCAATTACTACCCATTGATGTGCATTAGGCAGGCCATGACAGAGGTAAAACATGGCCTATTCAGAAAAAAAAAGGCCTATTTAGAGAAGGAAAAATGGCAAACTCCAGAAAAGATTATTAATCAAAATAGAGATGCAAAAGTCGTTTAAAAAAGAATGAACAAAGTGAAAATTGAAAAAATCAATGAATGTACTTCGTATTTTTGTACCAAGTAACCACATTTGAGAAATGACTTTTGAGAAATTTCATTACTTTGGTTAGATATTTCACTTTTGAAAGACTTTTATTCTGAAACTTGTACAATACAATTTCAGTTTATCTTAAAATAACCACTATATTGGTATTACAAATTCAGTTCTAGCATGTGTATGCATTGTTTTTGAGCTGTTATTGTAGTAGCTAGTTCTTTCTTGTATATTGTGTTCCCAATTTTACCTTAGAACATTTTAGAGTACTTAATTTGATGGTTGAATCTACAAATTTTTCTTGAATATCTCATCATGAATGACATCAAGTTTCACCTCACCACTCAAACTTAACAACTGCCATTGCATCATTCTTTCAAAGTTTTCATGTAGATTGGAAAACGAGAAAAAAACTATCAGTTGTTAAAAACAATAAATCATAAATCAAGTATTGACCTAATGAACATAATCCTAAGAAAAAACACCAACCTTGTCCTCTAACCACTGCATGCAAAGGGCACCCAATTTATCATCAAAAAATCCAACACCCAATTGACTAGCCAAGAGTGGTATATATTCTATGATGGCAAGCCGAACCCTCCAATGCCTATCCTCTGCCAGCTCAACAATAGCTGGTAATAAAGACTGAGAGAGCAAATCAATCCCAATAACCTGCGCGCATCAAGAAGCCGGGGGAAATATGCAATCTTTTGAAAAGGCCATACAGGTGAGAAGTTCGTTTTTAAAAAAAAACAATTTAAGGAATATTACACACCTGATTGACTTGATCTAGCTTGCTAATGATGTTGAGACGAACATCAGGAAATTCATCTTTCAATAAAGAAAGAAAAATAGGAAGAAGTTGTTCAATGGTTGCATCCTGCATTATCAACAAAAACAGAACCCAAATGTTTAAAACCAATTGTAATGTCCGCCTATCCAATTACTTCTTTATTTAAGAATTGGAACTCCAACAAAGTTATAATGATACATGGAAAATCATGAAATCAACAACTAAGGAATCACTTATAAGTTGAAAATTCTACACCACAAATTATACATAGTGAGCATGGAAAGGAGAGCAAATGACACCTCACATCCATATCCAAACGAATACTATACCGGAGATTAAACCAAAATATAGGGATCCAAACAGGGCTAAAACACAACCGGGTGAAGGAAGCAGGCTATTTTTATTTCCTAAAGATATCATTAAGAGCAGCTGCTCCTTCACAATAACAACGATCAGTCAGCACACAATTCCAGCCTCCAGGATTTAGGACAGTGAAAACGATGAGACAAAATAGCTGAAATAATCGCAGGGTTAAGATCGATTGCTAGCAAAAAACACTTATATGGTAACAAGCAGGTGGATTTGGCAACATATGCAGAAACAAGTGTCGCTTAGCATAGCCAATCATGTGGGATTATGAAGCAAAAAGACTGTCGCTCCATCTCTGGACACATGCAAAGGCGTTCAGATAACACAAACCAATTGGGCTAGATACCAACAAGGTTACTTAAAATACACGAGCCAAGCTAATTAACAGCTTATCAAGAAACAAGAATTTGCATCCACAGTGTCTTTCATCAACTTTGAGCTGCAAATCACTTTACCTTTCCCAATACAGGAGCCATTCCCATTATAACAGATGCCAAAGCAGATCTCACATGTTGTGAGGAATCAGATGACAATTCCTGCAAGTAGCATTTCCTTTTATTGTATAATCAGGGGAAGAAAGCAATTACATAAACTATAAATTCATCAACCATCATAAAAAAAAACATCTGGCATCTACCTTCACACAGGGAAGAATATGCTGAATAGCAAGTTCAGGGTTAAGAATCCGACAGAACTTGGTGACTTTCCCAGCAGCTGCTATACGCACTTCTGCTTCATTATCTCGAAGTAGGCGAACATAAGCAGGAACCAAATCCGTCCTGAAACATATAATTATATTATAATGCATCATTTCATAATGAGAAACATTGGCGACATGATTAAAAATTAAATCACATAAAAAAACATTCAATTAGATTTAGGAAGCAGAGCTTCATAACAAACAAGTTCTGCTAAATAATTAAAAAAGTAACATATATCTATTGAGTTTGCACATACCATGTTTATTACCTTGTAAATAGATTAAATGTAAATAAAGATACTTGCATTAGCATCAGGCGGTATAGATAACTGAATATGAGCCAAGAAAGTGAAATATGAAGATAATAACCTAGTAGGCTCAGGTCCAACAGCCTCACAAAGCTCGTATAACTGGTTGGCAACCATGTAGCGAACACGCCAAGACTTATCCTGATAAACACAAATTTCAAGAATGTTAAAACAGATTATTGTACAAATAACCAAGATAAATACTCAGGAGTAGAACATTTACCGTCAGACCATGAAGAACTTAAATAAGTTCAGCACTGATAATCACACAGTAAAACTGTACCTGCGAGAAGCTGACAATTACGGGGAGAATATGTGCGACACAATCTTGAGGCTCCAACAATTTTCCAAGAGCAGCACAGCTCTCCACAGCTAGTAAGCGAACAGAATCTTGATCTGAAAATAGGAATCACGATTCTTAAACTTAAAACTTGTTTGCAGCCTGAAATTACCTACCGTATTCTGTACTCCACTCGTGTAAATTGATGCTTCTCATTCTTATACTTCAGTCCGACTGATTCACTTACGTACTGTTGATTTACAGGGTATGACCAAACAAAAGAAACATTTCGTAGATATCAGAGCATTTGAATACCCTTTAACATTTATGACTATTATACTCCTTCCATCACATTCCTTCTTTGAAGACCACATTCAATTTTCTCAAGTATGATTCCAGTATTCTATTGCATGACAAAAATGATGCACTTCATTCTGTCTCGCTTTTACTAGAGATTCCAACTACTTGTATTATCCTACTACAATGTTTAATAGTTAAAGAAATTAGTCTGCAAGTAAAAAAGGCGTGTACGTTACCACACAATGCTGATCACAACAAAGCATGTGAGGCAGGAAGGAAACGGCAATAGAGTGTTTTCCAATACCTCGATACATTATCAAGTTTTGTTTCTAACTAGAGGTAAGTTTAAGAGAGTTAATAGTTAAGAAAATGTTGACAGAGGAATTAAATATTTAAAGTGGAAATCCAATTTCTGAATATATGAAGGCTTTGCAGCTCATTCCGAGAAACATTCACATAAACAAACCAGCTTATCTGAATAGCTTCCTTCTAATCATGTTATCAAACATCTCCAAGATAATATCGCTAAATTGCTGAGAATCAACCCATTTTTCAAGAGTAACTAGCAAAAACTCTCAAAAAGATAATCCAATAGGTACTTTTCAAGCATCTATCTTCAGTAACTTATTAACAAAATTCAATCAACTGACAAAGGCAGAGGCCATTTGGTTTAGGATCAACTAATAATAATGCGGAAACACTAAATGCTTCCACTGGAAAAATTATTTACATGTGCGAAACTATCACACAAATATTAGTGCACTCTCATTCTGTAGCAATAACTTCTCCAATTTATATTGCAAAAGCCACTATGTGCATTCATAAATTAAAAAAAAAAAATTGATACTTCCTGGTATCTACTTGATGCCATCAATATACATTATCGATCATTTGAACATAGCATAATAAAATGACACGTTAGGTTGAAAACAAAAACTCAAAGTTTGTTTACCATCTTGTGTAAGATCCTCAAACATTGACATAACATCTGTCTTGAGATGAGCAGGTTCCACAGTAGCAGCAAATTTTCCCAGGTTTGTTGCAGCAGCTCTTCTCACCATTGGCATATCATCTTGACACAATTGACTGTATATTGATCTCAACTCTGTCTTTAACATATCTGGAGCACTTGGGTAAGCAATGTGAAATAACCCACAAGCTGAAACCCGTGCGGTAAACCACTCACCAGCTGCCAGCCTCTGTGTAAATAATTAAATCAGATTCAAGCAAACATATTAGTGGAGAAATAACAATTTAAACTGCATCAGCACTTTCTCCATATGTCACTTACCAGAATAGAAATAAAAATCACAGTTAAAATATACCGTTATAACTGACCTTCACGAGAGGAATAAACCAGTCAACCAAATCACTTTCCCTCATCTGTGAACCTATTCTGCATAACGACTCCACAGCTTTGTCCCTCACACAGGTCTCCTCTACTGTGCAGAGCGTTTCCAGAGGAGGAAGCAACACATGTGCATGCTCCACTCCTCCAACATAGGGGATAAATACACCCAATTCCTCAGCCATAGCAAGTAATACCTCGTCATCGTCGTCATTGTTCTCACTTAGAAATGGAATCAACTCCTTTCGGGTCCTCTCTTCCCCAAGTGCCCGTGCAATTGTGGAAAGTCTACGGATAGAATTCAATCGTAGCTGAATGTCGTCATTCTTGAGTTCGTCTATTAACACGGCTATTGGATACAATGGCTCGTCCACAGTCGACATTGTGTTTTACTGGACCTAAATTGATTTCCATCAATCTCCATCAAGTCGAACAATTATAATAGTTGTTATAAATTGGTAGGGAGATTTACCAGGAATTATAGTTCTCGGACGGCTCTTCTCAGATTCAAAGGCTCTTCGTGAGAGAGAGAGGGGGGGAGACCTATGGATCTCTTTTGCAGTTTTCGTTGCGATTGTTTGCGAAATGATGTAAGAGCGTTTCTGGGTCGCTGAAATCTCACCGAATCGCTGCTCTAATATAATATTTTAGGGAAAATGAGGAAAAAGGGGTGATAGACCGATTAATTCGATGGGAGGAGCGAGAGTTAAAGTTACGTTTTTATCCTAATACCAATTAAACGTTTTAGTTGTTAATAAATCTAATAATCACCGATTAGATTTTTAAAAAACCATTAGAAATTTAAAAATACCATCAAATTTGAAAAAGGAAAAACGATAAAACGTTTCACGACTTTTGAAAAACGTATACACTCCATAGCGCGGCTATTCATCTTCTTCGACGCATAAACAGCAACAGCTCTTCAGTTTTCTTTCCCTTCACCCGACGAAACCTACCAAAAATCAAAATATCTCATCGCCGATTGTCATTGTTTGAGTTGCAAAATGGTGAAACGCAAAGCAACCGAAGCAGTGGAGATGGAACTACAAGAACGAACTTTCGGCAATAACCGCGTGGTACGTACCCTTCTCGGCACTTAACCTAAATGATTTCGACAATAAACGCAAAGTTTATGTTATTGTTATTGCTTTCGACATTTCATGTTTCGAGTTTTGTTATTAAATGATTTGAGTGTTTAGGTCGCGATTAGTGAGTGTCCAGTATGTGCATGTTGGTGGTGAATCTGTCGACGAATATGGGTCTCGATGGTTTGTGTGGCTATGTGGGTCTCGACGTAGTGGGTCGCGAATAGGTAGACAAGCGTGGGTCGCGAATAGTTAGACTGATGTGTGGGTCGCGATCTGTAGACTGATGTGTGGGTCGCGATAGTAGACTGATGTCTGGGTCGCGATAGTGACTGATGTGTGGGTCGCGATCCTATGTAGAGTAATGTATGGGTCGCGAATTTGTATACCGTTCTGGGTCGCGAATAGTTTTTTACTGTCGCGACCCATGTTTTGTCTTGCTAATTTTCTTTTCTGTTAAACTGTCTTGTAGACTTATTGTCCAACAAAACTCGAGAAAGAGCAGGTTTTTGACTGCAAATTAACATTGGGATCACAATTCCATGAAGTTTGTCAAAGAATTCTCGAATTTTTGAATGAACGTGAGCTTCAAAGAATGGTCCAAGACGGGCAGTTTGGCAATCTGATTAGATATGCCTCTGATTATCTGAACTCGAACCAATTATTATAGTTCTTGATGAGCAGGCAGACCGTGGACTATGGGACCGAATTTGGATGGTCATCCACAAGAGGTCGCTCCGGTTTTCTTTGCTGGAGTATGAGCTTATAACTGGTCTTAACTGTTCAAGTACTTATCATGCGATTCCAAAGGAGGATGGATTCCGTAGAAGGCATTTTCGTGGGATGAGTACTGTTACATTGGTTGATTTGAGGGCCTGTATTGATGAATATGAAGAAGAGATTGGAGTTGAGGTTGACCTAGAGAAAATTAAGCTGGCTAGCTTATACTTTGCCTTCGCAGTATTGGGCCCTCGGAGGAAAAGGAAGAAGGAAGTAGTTGATCCAGATTGGATGCGGCTGCTGGATGATATGGATAGTTTTAATACCTACCCATGGGGTAGGTTGGCCTATGAGGAAGTTCTATTTGGTCTTCGAAAAGACCTCCGAGCTAGATTTGAAGAGGTTACAACTTTAGCGAAGAAGATGAAGCGGGATCCGAACTTCAGTGGATTTGGAAGCCTCCACCTTAGTGGGTTTGTTCAGCCATTGCAGGTATATTTACGTTTATATGTTTGTATAGATTAATTTTTTAAATTTGATATGTTTCATTTAAATAATATGTGGTTTATTCGTTTTTTGTAATATATTGGCCTACAAAGTTTATAATGGTGTTGCTGAGACTTTTGCAACTCGTAGAGAGGATGCAGACGTCTCACTGCCCCGGATGTGCCACTGGGTGACGAGGAAATGGCATAAGAACCATGCCCCTTCGCACAGTGATGTCGTTGCTGCATTCAGTAGTAGCCCATGCGAGGTAAGTATGCATATGAATTCAATTATCAGAAATGTGTATTTGCTTATGTTTTTGTGTTAAATTAATGTAGGACGCGTGTGGGATGCTTACTCCGACTGATGCAGAGTTGTTGTCTACGCATTATATCTCTGGTGATTTCGTTGTTTCGAATGAATGCGCAGTCACACGACTCATGTCGGAGTTGATGAGTCGGGGACTGAAGGTAGTGTGCAGCCAACAGTGCCTCAGTCCATCCCATGACAGTCCACCCCATGGCAGCACACCTGCTCGCAGTACACCTCCTCGCAGTTATGGCCTATTACTTTTGTCTTAGCAAAAATTAAAAATTGCTTTAAACATATTTCAGCATGTCGATGAATGCTTCCGGGGTCTTCTTGAGTTGCAGAAGGCATACCCCTACATATTTCGTGGGGGCGTTGCGATGATGGATTCTGTTTTCCCCCAGCTCGTGCAGGGTGCATTCTGCGAAGGTGGTCCTACCAATGTACAGAATATGCTTGTGTACACGAGGGGGGAAAATGATGATTGGCCAACAATATCATGGGATAATGCGGCTTTTATTTGGTGCCGTATTGCTTCCGATGATGGATTCTGTTTTCCCCCAGCTCGTGCAGGGTGCATTCTGCGAAGGTGGTCCTACCAATGTACAGAATATGCTTGTGTACACGAGGGGGGAAAATGATGATTGGCCAACAATATCATGGGATAATGCGGCTTTTATTTTGGTGCCGTATTGCTTCAACGGCCACTGGGTTCTTGTGAGAATCGTTCCGTCAGTTAAGAAACTGATGATTTTGGATTCATACCGGAGTGTGGATTCAAACAGCAAGATACTTCTAGACCTCGTCACGCCACTAGCTCGCATGATGCCGCATATTTTGGTGGCGATGGGTGTTGAGACTGAAACAGATACCCAGTGGAACATTGTTCGGCCAAATGAATTCCCCAAGCAATCTCTAAGGTATAAGTTGCCTAATTTCTTTTTATCTATGCCTGTCGTTTAATATTTTTCGATAATTTGTTAATGTTTTTATTCAGTGGTGAGTGTGGAGTTTATGTCAGGCCCCGTGCTAATTACCAACGATTAACACAATATAAGCGCATAATTACGGAAGCTTAAAATCAGGGCTTAAAAATTTTTCGAAATACTAAGGCCTGAACTTCAAATCATACGTTCAAAATATTCGATATTCAAAATATAAGTTAAATCAACTCAATACAGCAAGTAACCACATAATTCAATTCGAAAGACAGATCCCCAAATACATGATAACACGGGGCATCCCCCGGTTCAATACATATCATAAATAAACTGGGACTCAGGGATGCGGGGATCGACCAACTGAACTTCCACTCGGTCCAGCTTGGTTACCTGAAACTCCTGCAAATGGGTAACACAGACCCAAACAACAAAAGCAGGAAAAGAAATACGAGGTCAAGCCTCAGTACGAAGAGCTATCAAAGCAGAAAACATGCAACATGCTACCAATCAATGCTATGAATGCATGAGGGCTATCAAGAAATCGGATAGCTAGACCAGTCTATCAACTGGCAACTCAAATCAAGCCTCTATACCACACACAGCCAATCAGCCGGTGGAAATCATCGGTCCGTGATCATCACATTCAACAATTCACGAAATTCACAGCAGCAAAATTCACAACATTAATCACAGCATGTCCACGTCTAAAGCTGCTAAGGTAAGGGCAATTCGTACCTCAATTCCTCAATTTACCTAACAGA